>JAJJMA010169423.1:0-18008 GCA_023529015.1 Papaver nudicaule
TGCTAACTCTAATGCCCATGAGGAAAATGGTGATGAGGGCATCGTTATTATGGAGAAGCAACATTCATTTTTCTTCTCTGTGATGAGATGTGACTGCCTGACAAATAATGTCTGGAACCAAAGGTTATTAGATTAACAATAAGTGTGACTCAAGTTTAAAGAATTTGGCAAGACACAAAGATAGAGACCATCAGGTTAACAAATACAACAGCAAAACAGAAGCATTTCAAATGCATATTGTGTATCAGGTAGATTACCTCAAAATAAGGGAACCAACTTAGAGTCAAATTAAGCGTGGTGGAGGTACCTGATTTATGACTGCATATTGTCGAATTCCTTCAATCCTGAAGTATTCTTCATGGTTGCCTAACTCCAAAATTTCAGGTTGCTGTATGAACCTATAAAAGGGAGCAATATTAATTCTTTGTGCAGTATTTATACATAAACTTTGAAAGTGTTACTGCAACATCAATCTCCATTACTAAAAATTGAATGAATTAGGAAAGCTCAAGAGAAAACAATTTCAACCATTTGTCGAAGATCGGTGTGAATAAACGACATCAAAATTATACTTGCCCAATCTGCATATATTCAAACGAAAACCCTTTCCATCAGACAGTTAGTCAATTAAAGGATGATGACCTCAGATCATATAGATGCGTCCGTGTTACGAAAGCGAGAAGGTATTGATCCACCTAGAGAAGGCCTTCATAGATCAGCAACACAAATCAAATCGTCAACTTTTGCTGTTTTTAAATGCTATGCAAAGTATATGACAAATGACTAAAGTTTCCTCAAAGCTAATGGCCCTGGCAATTAAAAAGGCAGATGGCAGTAAAATTTCTCTTTCTTTTATGACTTCGATTACATGTCTTCATAAGTAATACTAATATGAATAAATTATCATTTATTGAAGCAACAAAAGAGGGCTAGCTTAGAAATGTTATTCAACTTGTACAATGAAGCTGAAAATCGCAGAGAATAACCAAAGAGGATTCAAATGACAAATTTATCTGTTGAGGGCAGCAGATATGACCGGTATGTGCTGCAGAGAAGTTCAACTTGATTTGAGTTAAACATACCAACTAACAGTGTGAAGTAGGAAAAACCAAAAGCTCATATTATAGATATTATGAAGGTGTTGTCAACCATTCGAGCTGCTGAATACTTGACCGTGACCAATTAGGATCAATCCACGACCATGATGACCATATTTTTGTAACTGATTCCGTCATATTTTGTTTTGATTATTTATAGCAAAAAAAAAAAAGGTACATGCAAAGCAAAGAAAACAAATGAAACAATAATCAGAACAGAATCAACAATGAAGAATCTGAACAATCTAATACGATGGATGAAGATGATATCTTGACAGCTGAATCAAAATCAGCCCTACAAATCAAAACTACAAATCAAATATAATATGAACACATCATCATTAGTAATACCAAATTAAACCCTTTAGATTATTCAATTTTTTACCGCTGAAACCTATATATGCTGTGCAGTCAAAACCAAACCAAATTATTAACCTCACCTGCAAAATCAAATAAAAGGAAAATCTGCAGAGAAAAAACAAACAACAATGAGTGTTAATTGGTTGTTAACTCTTGTTTGGTTGATCGAAGAGAGGAGAGGAGAAGAGGCGGGAGAGGAGAAGAAGAAGAGATGCTACCGCTGAGAATTAGGGCGTGAAAAAAAGAAGAGAAAACCATGCTTAAGAAAACCATGCTTTTACCTTGTAAACCTAAAGTGGGAAATAGATTAGAGAGGATAATATGGAAATCATAATCAGTGCCGCGTGTAAAGATCCTCTTGATGCAAAAAGTACCAAGCAATTAGTAGTTTACAGATATGACATATAATATGTTTGGTAAGAATTTTAACTTCTAAGATTAAACTTTCAACTCTCTGATATTAAGACATACATATTATATGTTAACACCATATTCTACATTTACCCAAGAGTTTATCCCGCGTGTAAAGTTTGCTTTGATTATTTTTTATAGGGTCATCAGCAACCACTTTTTCTTCCTCTGCTAGGTGTCTACCATATGCTAATGGACGACTCTTCTAACCTAGTAAGGGAATACAAGCAACATACAGGTAACATTCATTTTCTCCATCTCTAGGTATTGATTTGTTAGTGATACAGTTTTTGATTGTTGAATGAGTATATGCATAGCTCCCTACCACACCTGTATTTATAGGGTTGCAATTAGCATTTTAGAAGTCGTGTGTAAAGTGTAAACTATTCACATTTCCAATCGACCAGAACTGTCAGCCGGGTCGATAAGGTTTAATACAAAGTTGTAGCTTGCTGATGCGGAAAAACATGAAATTACTTATGCACGTCCCTAATTAATCAAAATGAATATGTTCGTGAATAATCTAAATCTAGTTGATCGATAAGAAAACGTTCAATATACCAAGTGTTGATGCAAGTTGAATTAAAATTAGAACGTGATAAGGATAGGTGATGCACCACCTTAGTCTGACAATGTCAATTAGGTACCAATAATGAAATTTGAAAATGATTTAAGAGCATTAATTCGTGCTATCCACAAAGAATCAGATATCCTTTCGCTAATTTTAATCTAATATAATCTAATCAATACTCATGATTTATTGATTTTAAAACTGTTGCAACTACCTCTCCTTGCCTAAGTTCGTGGACTTTGAATCAACTTGCTGGTTTTTTGATGGTATAAGCTGGAGAAACGGCCTTTGGACAAGGGTGGTAACATATTCCATCACTTATAATTTATTTTATGCATTTTTGTATTGTTTAACTTATAATACATGAACATGGAGAGACAACTAGTAGCTGTTTAACTTGAAATCCGGAAAACCAGAGTTGCATATAATTTGTCTATAGATTAGTTTGAAAGTATCATAAAGCTCTTGAATTTTATTCTCTTCATTTCCTACTCTTCTTTTCACAATCAGCTGCTTTCTCCTAAATACAAGTATCTCATAATGGCCGCTGAACGAATTCTTATTAGTGGTGTTACAGAAGTATTAAAGAAATTGGTCCCTGCTATAGCCCAAGAGATTGGTTCCGCTTGGGGCGTCGAAGATGAGTTAAAAAAGCTTCAAGGAACCTTAGAGATGATTCATGCTGTCATAGCTGATGCTCAGAGGAGGCAAGTGAGGGAAGATGCTGTGAGACTTTGGTTGAGAAAGCTCAAGGGCATTGCTTATGATGCAGACGATGTGATAGATGAGTTCTCCTACAAAGCCATGCGTAGGCGAGAAAGGCAAATCTTGGAGAATAAAGTCGGTGATTTCTTTACAACTTCCGGCCCACTTGCATTTCCTTTCAAGATGGCTAAAAAGATCAGAGATATCAACCATCAGTTAGATAAACTTACCAAAGATATGGATAGGTTTCAGTTGAAAACTATTCCAACAAGCAGCACAACTGTTCATGTGGACAGTAGTGAGCGACGAAGCCGACAATCCACATCCTTCGCGAGCCAATCACATATCGTAGGAAGGGAGAATGATAGAGATAAACTTATAAAAATATTAACAACCTTCACCACATCATCATCGACATCATTAAGCAATAATGACAATTATAATCCCGAAGTTCTTGCCGTATCTATTGTGGGGATGGGAGGCCTAGGGAAGACGACACTTGCTCAGCTCGTTTACAACGATGATTCGGTTAAACAACACTTTGAGCCAAAAATTTGGGTTTGTGTTTCTAATGATTTCGATGTTTATAGGATTCTATCAGATATCATGGAGTCCATAACTCAGCAAAAATTCAGTGAATTATCAAATTTCGATGTACTGGTACGGAAAGTTCGTGAACAGTTGACTGGGAAAAGGTACTTGATAGTCCTCGATGATCTGTGGAATGAGGATGCTGAACAATGGGAGAGATTACAAAGTTCGTTGATTGTTGGAGCTCAAGGGAGTAAAATATTAATTACTACACGTAAAAGGCAGGCTGCGGATGTTGTGAAGGGGAGTATACCTCCATACTTCTTAGAAAAGTTGCAATCAGATGAATGTTGGTCTATCATGGAGAGAAAAGCCTTTTCTCCCGGTGGAGCACTGCAGAATCCAGAGATGACAAGGATCGGAAAAGAGATTGCTAATAAGTGCAGTGGTCTACCACTAGCAGCGAAATTTCTCGGTAGCCTAATGCACTCGAAAAACAAAGAGAGCAATTGGTTATCTATTAGAGAAAATGATGTGTGGAACACACCTGAAAGTCAAAGCAAAATCATACCAATACTGAAATTGAGTTATGATAACTTGTCACCTCATTTGCAGCGGTGTTTCTCTTACTGCTCGATCTTCCCCAAAGATTGGGAGTTAAGCAAGCAGACTCTTATCCAACTATGGATGGCCGAAGGATTCCTGCAGCCTTTGAACATGGGAGGAAGTGATTGCTCGTTTGAGGACATTGGAGAAGAATACTTTGAAAGCTTAATGTGGAGTTCATTCTTTGATGGGGTGAAAAAGAATGACTTAGACGACGTTACGACATTCAAGATGCATGATCTCGTCCATGATCTTGCACGAGATGTTGCTGGGGATGACGAATTGGCGTCTCTCAAGGTGAGCGAGTTTAATAATACTTCTAAAATACGCCGATTACATTTAACACTGGATGCAGATGTATCATCAGCATTTCTCAAAAGCTTACGTAGTGCGAAGAAGTTGCGGACAGTTTTCATCCCCGAAGGTTCAAAGCTGGATCCTACTCTATTCTCTGGAAATAAGTACTTACGTATCTTACACGTGGGTCGTTCTTCAATAGTTTCCCATTTAAAGTTGCCTTCTTTGTGTTTCAAGCTGAGACATCTAAGGTACCTCCACCTTTCTTTTCTTGATCTTAGGGAAGTAGAAAGTGATCAGTCCATCAATACACTTTATAACCTGGAGACATTGGTATTGAGTGACATTGGTAATGTTGAAAATCTTCTTTCAAACATTCAGTCATTACAAAAACTTAGATATCTCGAGGTCTCATGGACAGATATGATAAAACTACCTGAATCTATCACAAGTCTTTCAAATCTGCAAACATTGGATTTCAATCATTCAGATATAAAAGCCATTCCTGACTCAATCTCGTGTTTGAAAAATCTAAAATCTCTAAATTTGTCATTCAACCAAATCGAAGAGTTGCCTATTTCTATCACAACCCTCTCCAATTTAGAAACATTAGACATCAATAGCTGCAAGAATTTAAAAACATTACCCGAGTATGTGGCAGGTCTTGCTAAACTGAGAATATTTGATTTCAAAAACTGCCCATTACTAGAAGCACTACCCAAGGATTTTGGAGTTTTAACTCACTTAAGATACCTTAGCTTGAAGGGTTGTGATCAGATCAGAGTGTTACCAGATTCTTGCAGTACCAACCTCAACAATCTCGAGTATGTGCATCTTCAGTGGTGTGCGCTTCCCAAAGAGGTAACAAAATGGATACAATTGAGAAAGTTTTATTACTACAAGATGGAAACACCAAAGGGTATTGGGAAATTAGTTTGGCTGCAAGAGTTGAGATACAATGTGCGGGAAAGAGTCAAGAACGAGCTTGAATGTGATGATGGTATTGACGAGCTGGGAAACCTAAACTCTCTTGAGCGGCTCAGTATTTGGAATCTTGAGAACGTGAAAGACCCAATAGATGCTGAGAATGCCAATTTGAAAGGAAAACAGAATCTTCGTGAATTGGTACTACATTGGGTTAAAACGGAAGAGGATTTGGGCATGAGGTGGGACCAGACGTCGTGTAACTTTCAAGTATTTGAAGATCTCCAACCTCCCTCTGGTCTGAGAGATTTAAGAATCATTAACTTCATGGGGTGTGACCTTCCCACGTGGATGTGTGTTCCATCTGGTCTTCCAAATTTGGAATCGTTGGCACTTAGAAATTGCGGAGGAATAAAACAACTACCGGCATCTATCGGGCAGCTCCCATGTCTCAGGTCTCTTGAGCTTAAAAGATTGTCTTTGAAGTGTTTGGATATCGGCGGGTTTCCTTCGTTGATTGAACTCGTTCTCACTGATTTGTTCCTTCTAGAAGAATTGCGTTATTCATATCCTTCTCTTCGGTATCTGTGGATCATTGGCTGCAAGAATTTAACAGAAATTCCTTCGTTTCCTTCTCTGGGGTATTTGGAATTGGAGAAGGTCGACCCCAAGTTAGTATGCTCAGTAGGGAGAAGCCAGGTTACATCTCTCACACAACTATTTTTGAAGAATATTGAGGATCTCGTATACTTGCCAATAAGCATACTCCAAAACAATCGCAATCTTCAACTTCTGCAGATTGAAAAGTGCAATCAGTTTCAAGGTTTCCGAGTAATTGATGACGAGAATGAGAACGTTGTTGCTCCTCTGCTTGTCCCAGATCTCTACAGTACTGTCTCTCTTCAGAAATTGGAATTCATGGATTGCCCAGATCTCAAGTTTCTTCCAGATCTACGAGGAGGATGGACTTCTCTTCAGAAATTACTCATCTTCAATTGCCCACAAGTGAAGGAGTCTTTGACTTATGATCTCAAATCCCTCTCCTTCTTAAAGGACTGTATGTTGATTTTATCCAAAGAGACGAGAAGCCAGGAGATCCACATGTTTTAGGAGAAATGATTAATTTGATGAAAAAGTAGCAGGTACTCTCTCAAGCTCATAGTTTCAATTGTGAAATTCTATGACATTGTTCCATCTTTACTGGAGTTCAAGTGTTTGTTAAGAGTAACATGCACACGGCGCCTTCTAAATTCTTACCACATAACTAATTACAAGAAAGCTTGCCTGATTTTAAATTCTGGCGTTGAAACTCAATCAGACTCCTTATTCTCTGGTTCATCCTGCAGGTATTTGTTCCTCTGCAACTCTTGTTCTATCTATTTGTTTATTCTTCTTATGACCATGTTTTATGCTATTGATCCGATTTTCTTTGACTTGATTTGGTCATGTTGTGCAGCTGAATATTTACAATAAGTGGATTACATGAAAAGAATCAAAGCCAAAGGAGCGGATCTGATTAACCAGGAGCCATATATAATTTTTGGTGGAGAAGCAAATTCATAACTTGAAAGGGATGAAATGCTCAAGATTGATAATACTAGTAGTATTTTCGTCAAATCAATCGCTTTGTAAAGAAATTTTTGTCGACAAATGTGGATGATTATTTTTCATCACTCAGGGCATAGGCTCCAACATCAATACTCAAGGAATTTTAACGTAGCTTTTCTCCTGGAGCCTTTATTGTGGTTTATTTTCTTGCGCTGGTTATTTTTGTCGGGTGATTTTGCTTCTCTTTTGCAAAACTCTTCTAGTTGAGTTTTTCAAATTTCCTTGGCGGCATTTCGAGTAGAGAATCAGTTTGCTGGTCAACTCAAATTGAGTTTGCCATAAGAATACAATTCTGCTACCATGTTATGTAGCACATAATACTGCAAAATGGCATGGTGAGGCAGTCGACACAGTGGATAAATCGCCGAGCCAAGTTAAAAGGAATTGCAAGACAACACTGCATATTAATTAGTTGTTTCGGGGGAACCAGAGTTAACATTTCAATCATCAACAAAAAACACAGAGGAAATCACCAAAGTAAAGAAAAAGATCATACATTATTCTTCCTCCCAATCTAGATTATTCTAAACAATCACTCTATATTTGGATAGAACGGAAAACAAGAAGAAGAATAGGAAAGGGGGAAACAAGAACAAGAATCAAACTAGCTTACTAATTAATTTTGTATGAATGGAGAAAATATTATGAGTTTGTTCTTCATTTTTTTCTTATGCTTCCCAGCCTCTTAAGACAGTGGCACGCGCAACTCTGTTCACTCCCAGTGTGAAAGAACCCATTCGGAAATCACTACTGTGGGTTTGACACATTGCCTTGATGTCACAGAAAGATCTTTTCATGTATATTTGAAGCTCATTGTTAAGCTTTTCTTCGTCCCACATGAAGCCTTGAATGTTCTGCATCACGGGAACATATTATGTACGCGTCAAGTACCATGAGTGTACTCAAGAGTTCAGATAGAATCAGTAGTTATATGTACCTGAACCCATTTAAAATAGCTGACAGTCACACCACCACCATTTGCGTATATGTCGGGAAGTACGATAACTCCTTTCTTGCTTAATATCTGAAGATAAATGCGAGAATTAAAAAATCTTGACTGGGGGAATGTTCGCATTAAGGTAACTAAATAACTCGTAAATTACCTCGTCTGCATCAGGGTCAGTAGGGTGATTTGCCGCTTCTATGATGTATTTGGCCTTCACATCTGCAGCATTGCCCCTATAATAAAATTTGATAAAACGGTAAGAATTTACTGCTACCGTTTCAAGACACGATACAAATACACATCCTGTAAAGGAAAGAGACCAACTTGTGAAGAATACCGCCAAGAGCACAGGGAATGAGAACGTCACAGTCATCAACAAGCAATGCATTAGCATCCATAGAATCTCCACCTTGGAAATCCTTTAAAGTTCTGGTAGTCTCTTTGTGCTTACTCAAAGCAAAAATATCAATGCCATTAGGATTTTTAACTGCACCAGTGATGTCACACACTCACGGAAACAACCTTACCACCTCGCTCATGAATCAGCTTTGCCGCCCAGTAACCCACATTACCGAACCCATATAGCAGTCGAAACAAATTAGTTTAAAAACAAATTGACACAGTATTTCAGATGCGAGCTCAATTTGAAGAACATTGATGATATCTCCACAGTTCCAATTAGATGATTCTCAGCCAGGTTCCTCTTCATCTTTGGAATCAACTTGGTCTATCCAGAATTGCAAGCATAGTTGGTGTTCCAATAATGGCAGATACACCTACAACTTTGAAGACTAGAATGTCATATGCAATGGTCTTGGTTGAGGTTTCAGGTGATTGCTCTTTTCCTACAGAACTACCTATTCAAATTGATGGTGTTAAATCAGTGGTGAAGGCTGAATATCCGTGGAAACCCAATTCTTGTTCTCACTGCAAGAGTTTTGGGCATTCAAGCGCTAATTGTAGTCTACATCCTGCTCCTAAGGTTGTTACCAAATGGGTTCCAAAGTTTAATTTTGTAGCAGAGAACTTGGTGAAAGAAAGGGTTAGCACAATGATTACCAGTAGGGAAGATAGAGTGGTTGGGGCTAGAGAAGAGGTGATAGCAGATGCAAATGGAGCTCAACTGCAAATGTCAGAGAAGATGGCTGAAAGTAGTTCACAAACAACATCGATTCTTGTTCAATCTGAGCTTGTTTCAAGAGTTGAGATTACTGAAGTTCCAACTATGGAGATTGCAGTCAACAAACCTACTGATGGAGAGTGGACAGTTTATTCCTCTAGAAAAAATAAGAAGAAACAAAACAAGGTAAGTGACGTTCCTTCAAGTCATTCGGTTTCTGAAGTTGCAAACTCTCATGGATTACATGGGACTAGTGAAGTTAACCCAAGAGATGGGGATAACTTGGAAGGTCAAGATACTCAAGAAATTGGTGTGAGTAGTACAATTGGGTCTTAAAATTGTAGAGATAGAGGAGTCTTGCAATGGAAAAGAGGGTGTTCACATTAACTCTTTACCTGTTATAATTGGTAAACTAATTCAAGAGACGTCATCTATTTTATGTACTGTACTCATTTGAATTGGTCGAAAACAAAGAATGGTATTATATGAGCTGCAATGAGTGCAGTAGTAAAACAACTCGCAAGCAAATTTAGAACAATTCTTGAAATTTTCAACCATTCTGCATGAATTGCAATGCTACGTTGATGGAGAAACCAGTGTATCTTCAAATCTTTAACACAGTAAACCTACTGTAACATGCAATATCAGTAACCAAATTAATTCATGTGTACCCGCAGGTATAAGATGCATCTTAGAGTAGTAGACGAGACTAACGATGCAGTTTTTACCATCAGAGGAAGCACAACTGACACTTTCATGAACTATGACATCGTTGAGCACTACGCAAAAGTGCAGACAAACAACAAGGAGGAGTCTATGTCCCTATTCAACCCCATGATAGGTATGGATTGTATTTTTGATGTGTTGATTGATGACTGCAACGTCGAGTCAAAACCTGGCAAGTTCGCAGTTATGAATAAAGAAAACATTGAGCTACTGTCGCGTGGTGTTTCGATATACGGATGAAAAAAAAGCTACATGCCAAGGGATTTATCTTGCAAGAGTAGTCGAGCGTGTGTTTCTTATACTTTTTTAGCAGTATGTGTTAATTTTTACTTGATTAGTCGTTTATCTAATAAAAATAATAACATGATGTCTTTTGGAATGAATTCAGTATTCATTTACATAACGCTGAGTACTTTTAGAAGTTGACGCATCAATCTTAATCTCTCGATTTTCACTCTTCAATTCTTTCACCTTTGAGACGATTCTAACAAGATCGGATATGTATTTCTTGAACACCTAGAGGCCCTAAAATAAGTAAAGAGCACGTCATATTAATTGGTAAACCAATTTCTCCTTTGAGTCTTGATGTGTTCATTAAACTCCTGTTGGTTTACCCGTCTTGAACATCTATGGATTTCCCTAATTTATTTAACTGTAGTTGTCATCTATGTTCTCTGAAAAACAACATCAGACATTAGGTAAACATTCATCATTTACTATTATGTGGACTATGATAATTTAATAGTGACTATGATAAAAAAATATTAACATTTTTGCGAATATGGCTATTACGCGGGATAAACTCTTGGGCAAACTAATTATTAATATTGATACAAATATTAATACCCAAGAGAGTAAGGTTTGATGTTACTTTTAGATTCGAAATCCTTGGTTCCCTTGAATTACTTGGTACTTTTTGTCTAGAAACTAACAAAATCAAAAGTTAATTTTCAGCATACAAAAACAAAAACCCCAATTATTATCATAGAGATAACAGCCAGAAGCTGAATTGCAACCAAAAACCATACTATTTACCTGGATAAATTAGTAACCCAAAATGAGTTTTTTTGACCTAGAAATTAACCAAATTGTCCCCTTAGTAGTCCATAAACTGTTCACTCTACCAACAAAGCAGAACATACTATGCATCAACTTGTAGAAAGTAGAAACTTACAAAATCAACAAACCCATTTTTCACTAAAACTGAAACTGCACAAGAATGTATCAGATCCATTTTTCAGCATACAAAAACAAAAACCCCATTTATTATTATCATAGAAATAACAGCCAGAAGTTGAATTACAAAAACAATAACCCCAATTATACCATACTACTTTACCTGGATAGATTAGTAACCCAAAATGAGGGTTTTTGACATAGAAATGAACCCAAATCCGAGTTCAATATGAACCCTAAATCAAGCATTAGTTAACAGAGAAATGAGTAAAAGGAAAACGAGTTAGGTTATGGTTTATGGTGGTGAAGCTACAGAGATATTAAACCTAGATTGACCGGGAAGCAAGAACCCTGGAATCGCCGCTGAAGGAACGGACCAAGAAGAGAGATTGAGCGATGATAAAAGAGGTGAAATGGTTAGATAGTGTGGCTTAAGGCGAGATGGTTAGGTTGGCTAGGTGATGGTGGCTAGTCACAATGGCTGGACAATCCAAGGAGTGTACATTTTGTCCACCCAAATGATGGCAGTCTAGTAAATAAGAAGCAATATATGACCTTTTGTTAGTTGGTCGTGTTAAGTGGCATGTTTTTGGAATGTGATTAACCTTTTGGTAATAATTATGCAAATAGGCTTATATTCTGAAAATCTTACTTTCAGTTATGCAAAAGATATCCTTCCCAGAAGTAGTTGACCCAAAGGTTAAAGATCATTCTTTCATAGGTGGTTAAATTTGATTGGCTAAAACATCTGCGTTAGGCTTCTTTCTCGCCAGCTTTCTACATTTACACATATTGCAGTGTAAAAGGTTGATGACGAAGGCCTATCAACGGGTACCGGAGTAGATCATAGTGCGTTATCTTGCTCAAAACATTAAGCTGGTGGTAAACTCATGCCGTATATTTCATGCTCAGTTCCAGTGGTGTCTGCACGGCTTGCAACCTGTATGTTAATAATCACTCAAATTGACATGAAAATGAAGATGCAATTATTATAGAAATTAATATGACAACTTACGCACTCAGCGACAAAGAGAGGAATTGGCGCGCCTTTTCTGTTTCTAAACTGGTTCACGCAGTATGGAGAGAGACAAAGGTTTGTGTTGAGATCCTCTAACTGAGGTTGGGTTAGTATTGTTAGGGCATTGTTCGGTCAAACCCACTAGCGTTGGTATGTCAAGCTAGTTGTCAGTTTTAGGTGTCAAAATTCAATTCTTGATTTAGCCTACTAGAGTTTAGATTTCGGAAATGGGATATAGACAGAGTAGTAGATACCTTGAAGACGAAGACTGTGAAGACAAAGAAGACATCAATTATTCTTCATCGACAAAAGGTTAGTAGGAGTTATGACTTTATGGATATTCTTCTATTTCTACTTTCTCCATTCTTTCGAAATATAGTCGACTACTTTAGTAGTAATGTAGCGATTGAGATCGTGTTCTTGTGTAACATGGCTTTATGTCATGACCAGTATTTGATCCCACGAATACTGTGAAATCAAGAACGTATGAGATAGATTCGACGCCATGTGTCCATTACAATGGTTTGCTTGCAAACTGTTATGTTGGATATGGATGAATCTTAGGAGCACTCTTGAGCAAAGAGCCTGTGGATCACAGCTGAGGACGTTCTCACGTCTAAGTTCTGGCTCAGCCCAGTCCTTCCAGCGGAATCCAGAATTTGACCTAATTTGACTGCGGACGGTTCCCGAACCGGTTTGTGTACCTGGAGCTGAAAATCTCCTGTGTCCTATTTGTTCACGTACCGGTACGTGAACCTGACACGGAGAAGTTCCTGGTAAGTCAAATTGCGTGTTATTCTTTTAGAATTTCACTTTGAGTCAAATTCCAACTCCTTTATCTCTTAGATGGACTTGTGTGAAACATAAATACCTTTTGTGTTCCATCTAACGATCCTCAATGAGTCAATAAGATAAGATTATCTCTGGTCTGTTGGATTCCTATCTTGAAGTGTTTGTGAGCCAACAAAACACTTGGCAGATAAATCTAAAAAGGAATTTCAATTGAGATTAATCTGTATTACTTGGTTGGCAAGTTTAGGGTTTCCTTAACTTGTGGGACAAGTAATTGATTGCTTAATTCCAAAGCAACCTATCTTATTGAGTGCTATAAATAGAGGTGTCTACGGACAAATACCGCAAGCATCAAGCACACGTGAAGGTCCTCAGGGAAGGTAGCGTAAACTCTTTTCACTTCGGTGAAAGCTTGTTGTGGTATAGTCATCCTCTATAGGTTGCAGCTCCTCTGGGAACTCCCTACGACTATAAAAGACTTCCTTAGAGAGTTGGGAAGTACAGGTAGATTGATCCCTCAGCGGTTGATCAGAATCACCTGTAACCTCAGTAACCTATCCTAGTTCTTGTCTATTCTAAAGTCCGTCTCTTCTGCTATACGGCTATTCAAGAACTAGTTAAGTTACGTAAAGGTTTGAAAGGTAGCAACGCACGGCTGCACTCGGTGTTGTAAGACCTAGTTGGCTCCAGTTATACAAGTTCCTTAAGTGGTTCTTCATCTATAACTGAGGTAGATACAGATTGGGCATTGCGAAGTTGGTTTGCGTGTCAGCCCCGATTTGTGAAGTAGATTTCCGTATGACCTGGATTTGACAATCCGAAGGAAGTCATCTTTGTTTATGGTAAACTGATAGAGGACAGTTACACCATAAGTCAACAGTTTTGGTTTAAAACCCAGTATTGCTGACAAAAGCCTTTGGCATCGGTCAAAGCAACTCCTAGGCCTGTAACGGACGTCTGCTAGGGGAATCAAGTGCGTGACGATCTATGGGGGATCCAGAGACGTAAGGAAGGCGACAGTAGCCAATTCGCTTGGAGGGCTTGAGTTGGTCTCTGCTACATCCCAGACCGAAGTCTTATAGTAGGCTAGTGTTTGTAGTCAGTTTGTACTGGGCGGTGTTCAAAACTGGACGAGGTCCCGAGGTTTTTACTGCAAGGCAGTTTCCTCGTTAAAAAACGTTTGGTGTCTTGTGTGCTTTTACTTTCCGCATTATAACTCTGATTTATAATTAAAGCACCAAGTAGTACGTTATTACCTAACTGTCGAGACTACTCCAGTTAGAGGTTTGGATATTGATTTTTGAGATCGTCCAAACTCTATACCATAAGACTCACGAGCCAAAACGAAAAGTTGGTAGTATTTCGGTACCCCTCCTTTTTCAGTTGGTATCAGAGCAGGTTAACACACTAAAGACGTAACTGTCTGTGTTTAACTAGGCTTGTGAGTCATGGACCAAAGCGTAAGAGCTTGTAACGTACCACCAAAGTTCGATGGCACAAACTACCTATGGTGGAAGACTGCAATGACTTCGTTTTTGCAAGCCCGAGACTTCAAAACTTGGGTTTATGTCATGAAGGAATATGTACCTCCTACAGTTGTAGTTGATGGTCAAACCGTTCCTAAAGACATAGCGGTTTATGATAAAGAGGAAACCCTCGCCGCTAAGCAAAACTATGATGGGCTTAATGCTATCATTCATGCAGTTACACCTGATCTATTCCATCACATAGCTACATGTGAAACCTCTCACGAGGCTTGGAAAAGATTAAGGAATGTGTTCGAAGGTAATACAGCAGAGAAAGAAGCTAGACTTCAAAATCTGATGTCCGACTGGGAAAACCTTCGAATGCTTGAGGATGATACCTTTGAAGATTTTAATCACAAATTGTCTGAAATAGTCAATGCCTGTCACAGTTATGGTAAAACTATTCCGGAAAGAGACATTGTGGGCAAAATTCTGAGGTCGTTACCATCAAGGTACGAATCCAAAAAGCATGCCATCCAGGAGATGCATGGCTTAGACATAACAAGAAGTGACCTTGTAGCTAAGCTAAAGATCTTCGATCATGAGCGAAAAGATAACCCCAAATCTATCGCTTTTGAGGCTGTGAGCACTCTGTGCACCCCCTCACCACAGAAATCGTCTTGGGCTGAAGAGTGCAGTGAGCCTGACGATGAAGAAGTGGATACTGAACTGTCTCTGATTACACAGCAGTTGAAAGATCTTCTCAGATCTAGAAGAGACAGGCAATTCAGGGGTAGAAGGTCCTTACCAGCTTTGAGACCTAATCCTAACAGGGATGAGGATGACCTAGCTGAAGTGCAATGTTTCAAGTGTCGAGGCTTTGGACACATGAAAGATGTTTGCCCTAGTAAGGATTACTCCAAAAGGGATAATGCTCTCTCCGCTCGATTTGATGATATGCCTGACCAGCATGAATTCGAATTAGATTTTGGAGAAACTGCTTTAATGGCAGGGACTTCAGATGAACGTTCTAAGCATGATGATTTGAAATACATTTTAATTCATCAGCTGATCGACAAGAGCGAGAACCTTGTTCAAGAAAATTATCAGTTAAAATCTGATCTTGAAAAGGTAGAGAAAACCCTTCTCCTGAAAGATCAAGAACTTAAGAAATTGAGTGATGATCTCTCCTCAACTTTGTCCTTAAAGGATAAAGAGATTGATACCCTAAAAGATGATCTCCAAAGGCTCTCTGGTAGCTCAGATAAAGTAGCAGCAATGTTATTTGGTCAAAAAGCCTTTGGGAATACCAATGGATTGGGGTTCAATAGTAACACTTACACCAAGTACAGTAATTTCATAGTGGATGGATCCAGTCCTCCATCGAATGAAACACACAATGGTGTACCTGAGAAAGCTAAATCTCAGGATGAAAAACCTTCCAAGAATTGTCAGTACTGTGGCAAATCTGGACATGTCCAAGGAAGGTGTCGGCTTCTTAAGGGAAACAGGAAAGCTGTACATAAGCTTCAAGCCGACATGGATAGAATGAACAAAGCCCTGAAGCAATTCAAGGGAGCGTTGAAAAACGTGGAAAGTTCAAGAGGAAATGACAAGGGTAAGAATCACTCTCAGCCCGAATCAGTCATTAGCAACCATCCCACAATCAACACCCCATGTGAGTCTAGTACTCACACTTTAACTGCTTAATCGCAGTTAGGGGATGCATCCTCACATTAAGACTTGTGTGTGTGAGGCATGCAGTTGATACCAGGAATTCGTTTCTGGTAAGGTGGTTGTGCAAGTCATACTGAAAAACATGTTTTCAAGTCGAGATTACTCCATGAAAATTGTGTTTCTGACTGATAGAATCTGTCTGACAGATTCCTGAAGCTTTTAGTTTGCGTACCGGTTCCCGAACCGTCCAACGCAGAAAATTCTGGAAGATTCCCTTAAGTCTTCCAGATAAACTAAAACTCACTTCTCTTGAAAGATATATATATATCTCGTTCATACATCCAGTAAGTCATAAACAAGATGGCTTATCCTACAAGAAGTGTTACGAGGAGTTGTGAAAGTGAAGCTGTGAAAGTTGAGCTCTGTGAAGGGATTTCAAGCAAGAGAAAGAGGACTCCTGCAGAAACCCTGGATTACCTCCACAAGTATCCAAATCCAGAGACTCAAGCTATTAACTCGAGAGAAACAATTGATGGATATACTAAATTGAGGAAGTACTTTCTGTATAAAATCGATTACGAAAGGAAGAAAGCTTTATTCCATGAAGACAAAGCCAAACGCTTCAGGAAAAGCCATACTCATTATACATCATTGTTACGTGCTCTATCTGGTCTCTCTGAAGAAGAAGCTAGGAATAGGCACATCATAGATGATTTCTTTGATGAGGTCATATCTCGAGATAGTGAAGACAAAAGTTGAGGTCATACAACTTTTATTCGTGTCTTCATATGTTTTAGTAGTTTGCCATTCATGCTTTTTAGAGTTTTTCAAGCATGTACTACTTTATTTCATTAATAAAAGTTCTTTTTAGATGTTATTAATGATGTTTGAAATATTTGATTTGTTTACCTCAATCTTATTGCAAAACATAAGCTTTTTCCATTGCTTCGGTAGTGACGTAAAGCTATGTCTATTTTACAAAAGTTATACTTATTCCATTACTTCGGTAGTGATGCAAAGGAACTTTTGATTATATGATTTTAGGGTTTTTCTCAAACTCATAATCATATAACTCTCTTTCCATAATGGCCAAGGTAAAGAGAGTATCAACAAGACAGACACTGGATAACATTCAATTGTTCCTGTCCAAGTTAGTCTTTGTTAGTTGTTCTATTGAATAACACCACATGGGGGAGAGTTCTTTTTTGAACTTGCGCTTAATAACAAATCTTTTTGGGGAGCGTGGATGTGGAATATTAGGAGAAAGTGTATCTTTATTTCTCCATAAGGTGAGAACTCAGGTATCTAGTTGTTCAGATTACCTAAGTATACCATCTTTTATGCTTGATATGCGAGTACTTAGCTTCACCTGTTCTTATAGGTGGATGAAACCCTAGTTTCCATCTACTTTGTCATATTTTTGTGACAAATAGGGGGAGAATACATATGGTTCTTACTTCTTTTTGGTTGCATTCTGATGCATAACCATAGGGGGAGAACATATCATGTGCTTACTTGTTGTGCTTTTCTTAAAGTATCAAGTAAGGGGGAGTAATTATAAGCTGAGAAAGCTTCGTATCAAGAATGAGTAGAATCACTTTAGAAGTTCTGATACACCAACTTCAAAGTTTGCTCAGATTCTTACTCAGACGCACAAACAACATGTGGGATGAGCATACCAAACCCACGTAAGCCTAAGCATACCTTTATGGTTGTTTGAGCGGGATATGTTGTGACTGCTGACTACGGATTCATCAACAGGAGTTTAATGAACACATCAAGACTCAAAGGAGAAGTTGAAGAATTCAAGAAATCAAGAACTACATTTGGTTAGTACTTCATTGTATATTATTTGAATCCATATGTAAATTGATTTTGTCACTAAAATTGACAAAGGGGGAGATTGTTAGGGCATTGTCCGGTCAAACCCACTAGCGTTGGTATGTCAAGCTAGTTGTCAGTTTTAGGTGTCAAAAT
>JAJJMA010169431.1:0-16650 GCA_023529015.1 Papaver nudicaule
TACTTAAATGCCATCTCTCTTTTCTTATAAAATGTTTTTTATTTATTTTTTTAACTTTTCCTTCACAGGATAGAGAAAAGTTACTCATCGAAAATAATTCAAGGTTACACGTGTATATATTGAGACATTTAGAGTTGGTCACCTTTCCGACGGTAACTGGCAAGAAAATGATAGGAGCAAAATATAGCCCTTGGATCCTCATATCATTCTCAGGAAGATTAACAGAGTTACTCAGGTAACAATTACCCACATTAACTAGTTTTAATTTATGATTTGTGACCAAATTCAATCCATTAGCATTTAAAGTTCTGGTAAGCCAATCAATTACACATCTTGCGACTGCGAAGTGAGGAACTGCGGGAATCAAGATGTAGATTTTCCTTGATTTTGATAACTGAACATTCTAATCTCATAATGGTGAGACATAAATTTCCATTGAATGATATTATTCGTGATTTCACTATAAAGGACTGTGTGTTTTCATGGAGATGAGCCCAAGAGAAAAACACAAAGATATAGAGATCTTTTAGATTAAACAAGATTAGAGGTTTTCGATCAAAATACCCATAAAATTCTCCGAGTTTAAGAAATATATGGATTCTGATTCTGATTCTGGGGAGGAAATGGAGATTTCTTCAGATGATGAAGTTCAGATAATCCCCAATCCACCCAGAAGGAAGGAGACCATTATTCTCAGTGATGATGAAGATATCTATGTTGATCCTAACCAGAATCACTTTGGGACTCATCAAGATTCTGAGATTGCTGGTCCAAGTCGTGCTAGGGAGATGGAATCTGCTAGTAATCTGCAACAAGTTAGATGTACCAAACAACTCTTCTGCAGGATAGGTCGATGTCGAATTACACGAACAAGAACCATGGGAGACATATTGAGGCCAATTGTGGATCCACCAGCTGAGAGGGCCCTTCCAGAAAGCAGACCCAGATCTTTGAATATAACATAGAAGCTTTGAATGAAAATGGATTGAATGAAAGGGCTTTAGATTCCAAAAGAGAAAAACAGACAGGATCAAACACAAAAAACAATCAAATCAAACAAATGAAACAAGGACCCAAGGAGTAATCAAAGTAATCTTCAAAGAATAGGACTAGTAATCAAAGAGAATCGGTGAGGAAAAAATCCGATTTGATTTCAAGCGAGTCGCATAGAAAAAATCGGGAGAGAGAAAAAGTTTTTCTAACCTCGTGGACTAACTCTCTTCATTCATTCATCTTCTCCTTCTTCTTCAACTCTCCCAGTCTCACTTCTTAATCCATGAATTTCACATCAAATTACGATATCCCCCAGACCGCCAATTTCATACAAACTGTAAATTTCACCAGAGTTGCTTTACAGGTAAATGATCTCTTAAACCCTAAAAAAAACTGAACTTTTTCTTCCATTTTTTCTTTTTGGAGATTGATTTTGCTTATGTTTTTTCTGTAGTTTCCAGATGATTTGTTGAATGATTCGATTAAAGTTGTGAGTGATGTTAGAAAGGAGCTTGATTTACTTATTGCCAGAGAAGTTGGGTTGTATGTATTGGCGGATACTACTTATGGGAGTTGTTGTGTAGAAGAAGTTGGTGCTTCACATGTAGATGTTGATTGTGTTATTCATTATGGTCATACTTGCTTAAGCCCGTTGAGTATTTCTGCCCCTTTTTTTGTTTTGCTATAAAAAGTGGTTGGTTGTTGGATTTCTTGATTGACCTCAATTTTAGGTTTTAAGGGTTTTAAGCATATTTGTAATTTCGTATTTTTTTTCTCGTGTGTAGAACTACAGCTTTGTCGGCGTTGTGTATTTTCGGAAATCGCCTATCGATGTGTCTGGTTGTGCTAAGTATTTATCAGATTGCATATAAACAAGTGACAAACCTGTTCTGGTATGTAGTTGATTCTCGTTTGGAAAAAAATTTTGTTTCTTGATACTGTTTTTGTTTTGAGTTGAATTAAAAAATGTGCTAAGTAGTGTAATCGCCAACTAGTTGTAATTCGAAAGTTATATGGTTGTGTTAATGTGTGGTCAATTTGTGTTGTTCGGATATGCAGGTTCTTTAGGCTAAGTCTGATGGTCATTCAACTTCTACGAAAAGCGTCGCCTAAACCCCGAATTCAACTTCTCTTTCTACGAAAGTGGTAGAAGCGGAAGTTGAATTCTACTTGGGCGCTCAATGATGTAGCGCCCAAAAAGTAAACCGGCGCTCAATGA
This sequence comes from Papaver nudicaule, assembly GCA_023529015.1. Lineage (NCBI taxonomy): Eukaryota > Viridiplantae > Streptophyta > Magnoliopsida > Ranunculales > Papaveraceae > Papaver > Papaver nudicaule. The sequence continues at coordinate 2,213 of JAJJMA010169431.1, forward strand.
TATAGCGCCCAAACGAATATTCTCACTAGATCTGATGGCTAATAACATATGTTCCAGATCTGATGGCTGAGATTATCTGGCGCTCAATAATGTAGCGTCCCAACGCTCAATGATATAGCGCCGAAGTAGAATTTAGCTGATGTGTCTAGCACTTCCCATTAGACTTGGTTTACTACTTTGCTGATGTGTCATTCAACTTTTTCGTGGATGTAGAAGTGCCATTAGACTAAGCCTTATGGACTTGAATATGCATATGCTTTAGAATCACTGAGAACATAATCATCATTACTTTGTGGAACAGGTAGTTCACGACTTCATTTTGCGTGTGTTAGTAGTTCGGTTATTAGTACATTAGAAAGTAAGGAAACACCTAGTATGAAGCTTGAATCTTCCAATAGCTGCACTTCAAGTGGAAGTCATTATGGTTGCAAACAAACAGAAGATAAAATAGATGGTTTTAAACATTCCATTGGAGGCTTGACATGGAATTTTCCCCAGGGACACAAGAAGGAGAACTACATGCTCTTTTGGATAGGTTTAGAGAACCCCACCTTTTCAAATCTTCTACTCACCTACAATAGTAGATATAGGTATGTTTTTTCGTGTTTTAGTTTTTTAATTTATATCTTCCCATTCTGAAACGGCTTTTGAATCTTCCATTTAACGGGTATCAGGGTTTTTTCCCTAAACTCATAAAAAATGGTATGATGGATGTTTTTGGCTAGTCGATATGCATACAACAGAAGGCGACTCAGCGATAAAAATCGGTCCTAACTTGTTCCTCAAAATCCTCTCTCTATGACCTAATTCGATCTGTTCATCAACAATTCTCGATCTTCTTTTCTTCCTTATGATCAGCTATAGGTGCCCTAGTTTTTTCCCTCTTTCGTATGGAAACTAAATTGTTTCATCTAATTGGTTTATTGTTTGTTCTTCTCTGTGTTTTCCAGGGAAGGATGCTTGGAGCTGAAGCTCAGTTGAGGCCATATCAATTATGGTTCATCAATGTTACCAAGGCTGCGATTAAATTTCCCAGGAACCTTGAAACTGGGATTAGGCAAATCGGGTATGTTTCTTGTTTTGCACTGAGTCTGAACCACCGATTTATGAACAGTGTTTTTGGAGATTTCACCACCTTAGATATCAAGACAAAAGTTGTGTGTGCTCACCAAGAAATAATCATTAAGCTGTGTTACGTTGCTTATGTGTCTCTGTGCATTACTTGCTCTACTGGAAAAGAGATCACCAAATCTTTGTCAGATTTTCATAATATGAATTCTCTCTGCATCCAAATAGTGCTCTAAGTGAAGATTACAAGTGGCAATTTGGAGATGAATTTTTATACAATTTATTGCATGCAAAAACCCACTACTTAAGCACTGCTAAGTTATACTTCCTCTCTACAAACAATCTCACTCACCCAAAAACCCCTTTGAGCTCTGAAAAAATCTTCAACATGTCTTATATTCCTTCAAACACTTTAATTTCTCACTTATCAAATTTGATGCAAGAAGATGAAGAATTGAGGATTGGTTCCTACCGTGATTACATTGAGTTTCTTAGGGTGGCTAATTTGGCCATTCAAAAAGGAAAATATCCAAGACTGGTTGCTAAACTTTACAAGGAAATTCTAGAAAGTGATGATCCTAGAGGCCTATCGGTTGGTGAAATGTTTTATGCTCTGAATTTGAACTGGTCACCAGTTGGGAGAGTGTTAGTTAGAAAAACAAGAATTCCACAAGTTTTTATTCCCAGATTCACAAATGTAAGCCTCTAACCAGGATAGAGTTCATGGAGCTCCCTGATGACGTGAATTTGCTTCCTCATGAAACTTTTGTTAGACTTGTGAGAAAGGAGTTGAGCTCCGGAGCCAAGAAAAAAGGAAAATCTAAGGATGAACATTTTGATGATGAAAGCGATGAAGATTCCGAAGAAGGGGATGATGACCCTAAGGGGTATTCCGAAGGAGGCTTGAAAGGGGGTCCCAATGATGATCTGAATGGTGCTTCTGGAAGTAATTGCCAAACAAATTCGAGTGGTCCTGGAGATCCTTGTGAATGAAGTTCTCGACATACTGGCAAGGAAAGTTCTGGTGGCGGCAAAGATATTGTTTTTGATGCTAACTTCAAGGAGAAGAGTTACTTGTTTCGCGAGTCCATGTTGGAGTATAGTGAAGAAGAAGACGATGAACCTTTGGCCAGTGCTTAGAAGCTATTTTTTCTTTTCTTTGATTCTTAACCATTTTGTACTTCATATTCCTTTGGTTCCGGAACATATGTTTTTGGGCTACTTGTTGTTATCATCATACTTGCAAATATTTGAATGAAATCTTTTCTTTTTGTTACAGAAGAATACCTTCTTTATTGTGTTGTTTGCCTAGTAACTCGTGATCAAGCACGAAGTTTGCCTTACAAAATCTAGGCTCCTAAGGTTACTTAGAGTGCAACTCTAGGGCTTAGTTCAATGTGGGAGGCAGTAAACCAAGCTAGTGGGGGCTGCAGATCACCCTTCCCAAAGGCTTTGAGCTACCTGCCTATCTCAAGCAAGACATGGCTATCGAGACCATCGGTACCAGGTTTGCCTCAATACTTCATCAGCTTTATGTCGGGTATCGAGGATATCAAGTATCCTCTGAGGGTACATGGTAGTGTCCTGATAACCCGTTTTACCTCAGTAAAGAAGGAATCTCATGTTGGGTAACTACTTTGGGCCTCGATAATAAAGTAGCACAATGGGGGAATGCCGGTCAGAGGTGGAGCTTAAACATGGTATTGTTCTCCAATCGCGGACTAGAGTTCGACTCGTTTGTTCTCGCTTGCCCCTCGAGGCTGTATTTTATTTTTAGAAGAGGTCCCTTAGCTGTGTAACTCGTTTACCATTCCCGTGAATGTAAGCTAATTAGCTGGCTCGGGGTTCCATCCGCCCTAATGGCAGATGTTAATCCCATTTATCATCCCCACGACGCCTCAAAAGAGAGGTCCTCATGGTCGCATGGTAGTGGGTCCAAATGCTTCTATTTTATGTAGCTTTGATGGAAAGTACCCACCGCTAACGGGGTATCTTATGGGTAGATGAATGTGTCATGTAGCTCGTAGGGCCCTTACGACTACAGGTACCTCAGCTATGTGCCTACCGCTCGAGGACTTTTTTGTGCCTACTGCTTGAGGACTTTTTATAATTTGCATCGTGGCCTTGGTGTCAAAGCCTTTTAATTTCATTGTGTTAAGGTACTAGGGGAGATATAGCGTCGAGGCCTTTTCGTTTATATGGCATCGAGGCCTTTGGAGATGTGGCATCGAGGCCTTTTCTTTTATATAACATCGAGGCCTTGTCTAATCGAGTAGGATCTGGAGTTTGAACCAAGATATAACAGATCAAGTTGTTTCTTTATTTATTCTTCTGATAATGAAAATCAAAATGCTTGGCTACATACGAAATTAACTGAGATGCTTTAAGTTTTTTCCCTCGACTGGAGTTCTCAATCTTTTTCCATCCAGGTTGATCAAACTATATGTGTCATTTCCGAGCGCTTTTTCAATGACGAATGGATCTGTCCAGAAAGGCTCTTCGGAGTTCACCTGATTGTTTTCCACACTGGTCGAGCTTACTTCGTTTACTGTTTTCTTTGATGGTGCTGAGTCTTTGCTTTCTACCATGAACTGCTCAATTTCCTTGTAAAACTTGTTCTTTCATTTCCTGGCAGATTCAGCGACTGGCTGTGGAGTTGGCTTTGCGTTTTTCTCGGGGCCCATGACCATTCTTGCCTCTATCTTGGCAATGGATTCCTTGATTGAGATTCAGTTATTTTCGGCTGCTTGTTTTGACCTTCTTAATCGCGTTTCGATCCTTCTCGTTGCTGAACATCTATCTCGTTACGAACACGAGCTTCGACAAGGTCCCCCATGATTTCTGCAATTCTTCTTGAATTCTCTTATGAAGCGTGGATGTTACACCCATTAGACCATGCAGCAATGGCCTTCCAACGATAGCAGTATACGGCGAATCAATGTCTACCACACAAAATGTCGTCAGTATCTTAAGCTTGCCCACGTAAATCATCAATGGTTGCTCCCCTCTTGGTATCGAGGGCTTTCCATTAAAACCGAACACATTGTATGTAATTGGTAAATTCCCCATATGTGAGATTTTACCAATACACCCCTACTTTAACACTTAAATCATATCCTAATAAGTATTATTCATGAGTAAACCGCTATGTACATAAACAACAATACTAAGGCAGAATCATAACATAGATTAGAGAATAAAAGCTAAGACTCTCAAGTATCAAATATTATTCATGGATTCATTGCTTTATTCTCACCTTGACAATGATAATTACTCTTACAAAATCAAGCTCTTCTCTAGTATTTGAGCCTTTGAGAGTAAGAAGGAATTTTTTCTCTCTCCAAGGATCAACCCTAGAGTTCACTTTTCCAACCCCCCTCTAAGTTGAGATACACGGACTTTTAGAGGCGCTAATTACATGGTGGAATACAGCTAATACAAACAACATGACTCTGACACTATTTGTCCATTTCCGCCAACCTTCAATACCGCCGACCTTCCTCGATGCTTCAGCGCCCTTCGCCCTGGATTGGATAAGATTAGTGACTCGTATTCCACTGAGTCAACAAGTCAACACTGACGATTCGACCGTTCTGACCCATAATAAATGCTCAACCAATCTTATCAGCTTTTGTCGGTGACGTGCCATTTTCGCTGTCTTGAGTTTGCCGCTTTACCTCTCCTCTGATACATGCCGCTCTTTCCTTGTTCTACTCAGCGCCTTCTTCGACTGGGTGGTAACGGCTGAAGGTTTCCGCTATCGCCATTCTTCACTTCTATGGTAGCCCTCTTGTACAAAATCAATTCTTGAGTGCCCTTAAAGGGCTATGACATTTTCTACACTCACATTGTATGTCGAGGGCACCAATGTTGCATCCTTGCCAAATAATTGATCATAGGTTTTTGCCGAAGAGTATGTCGATGGAAGTTCCAGGGTCTACTAGAATTCTTGGCATTGCTAGCTCTTCAACATGTAAAGTTATTACCAATGGGTCAATGTTTGATTTCCCCCCATCTGGAATGTATGTTGCAGAGAAAAAGATTGGCTCATTTTGCCATTCTTCAAGGGGCTTCTTGACAGCTACACTCATAATTTATTTTCCTTCGAAGTCTCTCTTATGAATTCTATCTGTGATGTTGCTTGTAAAGTTGTTTTCACTTACTCCTGCATGTACAATCGAGTTGCAATCATTGAATCTTGGAATATCTCTATCAATTATTATTGTATATGCCTCTGCATGCTTTTTGTCTTCTTTAGGTTGTGGCTGGGTTGGAGGTGGATTTGGTAATCCTATAAGATGGCCAAACTTTCCCCTCGAGATGAAATAGTGAACCTGCTCCTGTGCCATGACACAATTCTCAGTTGAATGACCATAAAATCTGTGAAAGTGACAAAATTCTTTTGAGTTTCTTGTGTGTTGTGGCTGGATACCCCTGCTTTTTGGGTAACGGATTTCTCCTGCCGAGTCAGATTGCTCAATGCATCGTAAGGCTGTTTCGAGATAAACACTCAATTTTGGAAGCTTTCTGTCTTGAAAGGGGGGAAATCTCGGCCTTGGTACTCCGTACTTTCTGCTTCCCTCGTAACCTCGCCGAGAATCATTGCCTTCTTAACCCCTTCGAGGGTCATTGCCTCTGATGTCATTGTATCTTTTGTTATCAATGTATCTTCCGTTGCCAATTTTTTTCTTCGTTTCCATAACTTCCTTCATCGCTCTGCCTTTTCCTTTTCGAAGAATCCCCAACTTGGTTGTGCAGAAACTGATCTCGTTCTTCAAGTGATAAATTATTAATCGAATGTACTTGCTTCGAGATACTCTCTTTTCCTTGAGCTGCGTGTTCCTTAATTTCCTCCAAGCCAATTCGTTCCCTCTGGTATTTTCGAAGATCTTGCAGTGTTTTTATCTTTTTCGAGAAAAGCTTGTCATATAGGGGGTGATCTTTTGTCAAGTGCATTCAAATAGGCTCGAACTTTATCATTTTCTGTGGCACCATTTCCAACTTCCACGCATTGCGCGGTCCATCGTTCTGTCAAGCTCTTAATTGATTCCTTGAGTCTTACTTTAATATTGAAGAGTTTTTCTACCCCTGGCTTCGATGAGTTAGTGTATAGGAAATGAAGCAATAAGACTTTAGAGAGGTCGACAAAGGACGAGATTGAACATGTTGGTAAGTTGTCGTACCAGGCTAGGGCTTCTCCTTTCAAACTTGATGGGAAGTACTTACATAATACCTCATTCCTGTCAGCCCAAGCTAAGAATAACCTTTGATACATTTTTATGTGATGAGTTTGTTTTTACCTGGAAAAACAATGCACCGTCTCTGGGTACTTTCGTAGTGTTCGAGATCAAAGTCGAACAAGACGAGCCTAAACCAAGTCAATGGCCGTTCACGTCTTTCTTCGGTCACAGAGAGGATAGAGGTTGATCTAGGGAGGGAAACAACGAAGAAACTTGAGATCAGGTTGAGGATGTGTTTTGGGTGTAAGAGTTCAAGATCTCCGCCGTGAAAGTGACTGGAAATCTCCAAGGCTAGAAGTATGTTGGGTTGCTCAGGCGTGTTTACTTCTGAGGCTCTGGTTCATTCAGGTGTTCTGAATGTCTGGTTGTTTCGGGAAAGATGTTCTGCCTTAGAAGAAGAAGAGGCCTCTATTTATAGTTTTGAACTCACCCTGATCTCTCGACAGAGAAGGTGGAAGTCGTGGAAGAGTGGGGGGAGGTAACTGCCTGAGTTGTGTAGGACATGTCCACTCGCGCCATCTTCTCGTAACTGTCCACTATCTCCATCAGTTTCTTTCGACTGCCGTAGACCGCCAGACCAATACCCCTAAAGTTATCCCCCCGTGTGATGTTTTGATGTCTCGAGTGATACGCATATATTGCATAGTTGAGTTGAGTTGAGTCTGAGTAAAGTCGTATGACCAATTATCATGACCAATATGAGTGTGGTGCCTCCAGGACACGAGTATAGGAGTGGTATTGGCTGTTGGCCAAGGCCAGGAGTTCACAACACCATTGGCTTGTGGCGCCATAGCCCAAGGGGCTACGGCCTTGGCCTTTGGCCAAGGCCAACCTCCAATGCGCTTTAGCGCTAACCCCGTTATCATGGCGCCAAGGCCAACTCGTCTTGTTGTGGCGCCATGATTCATGGCGCCACAGCCTTGGCCTTTGGACGAGGCTAGTTTCTCGTGAACTCATGGTGGCTCATGGTTCGTGGTGCCATGCTATATGGCGTTATGAATTTGGCATTTGGACAAGGTCAATCTTTGTTGCAGCTGATGCGTGCTGGCTATGCCTTGGTTATGGTGTGCGTGCTTACGCTACAACATACTTGAAGTCATGGCGTGTTTATCCATGGTTTGTTAGACCATCCTGAGTTTGGGATGAGGTCCGTTTAAGCATGTTTAGGCTGTTGTGTGCTTCTCAGGGAGTTCTGTACAGGCCTAGAACTTTGATATTCCTGAGGTTTTCATTAAGACTCGAACGTTGAGTCATATAAAGAGGAAATCCATGAGGATGCGTCTCTGTTAACTCTTCACCATGTACCATATAATGATCTGGTTCTGATGCCGAGGAATTCGAAGCGATGTCGACATGAAGCAGATTAATGGGTTTAATGTGCTGGTGAGATTATCAGTAATGCACTATGATATCATCCTCTCCACCGGGGGTTATAAGAGAGAACTCATAGAGAGTTTATTCAACTCGTAGAATGGGTTGCATTCTGAGCTATAGAGATGTGCCTGAATAGGCGATTGCCTCTAGGTTAGGCATGGTTAGAGAGTGGTTTTACAATCTTGTCCCTCTCTCATTTTTCACCATCTACAGAGTTGCATTTCATGTTCCATCGAAGATGGAGTTGAAAACTAGCATAGTCATTTCACTGGGTTCGATTTGTTTAATAATTCGAAGCTTAATGGTGAGCGTTTGACTTCGTTTATTGCTTGCTTCAACTTCACATTTGCTGAAGGTTGGATTCGGTTGTTGAGGAGCTCTGTTGTCACGGCCTTGATTTCATCCATCAGAACTTTCTGCAATGCACTAGCTTCGGCATCTTTCCTCGTTTGCTCATTCTCATATATGAGGTGTATATTGTTTCCCCTAGATCGGATGCTCGGCTAGATACGATGACTCAACACCTTTTTCCCACGCTCGTTCTCGTATACTCCAGGGTGGTTCTCGATGCAGTTGGTCGTTTGGAATGTTAATTTTCATGTGGACGCGAGTGACCTTCGCTATCTCTTTTGTAGTTCGAAGCTGATTTTTCGTCTGCCTTCTTGTTTGCTTCACGCAATTGCTGCTTCAGTTTCTTAATCTTTCTTTTTATACTCGTGAGTTTTTTGAATAATGCGGCTCGTAAGGTTTCTTCTTCAGTTGGCTGGTGTACTCGGTCCACATCATCTTGATTTTCTTCTTCCTCTTCTTTTTCCTCCACTTCCTGAATTATTTCCTCTGGAAATCCTTCTCCGTCTGGCCCCAAGTCTTCAATGAGTACCTCATCTTCGTTTACTTGCTCTCGATATTGTACCGTACTTGCTGTTATCTCTAGCGAGATTCCCTTACTGGTTGAGTGCCTAGTATTTGGTCTCGAAGAGCCTCTTCCATTTCTTGACGACCCACTCCTTGTCCCTGAATCAGATTAGACCTCGATGTCATTATGACGGTGACCTAAAAAAAAGTAACAATCATGCGAGGTCCAGGGCGGCTATCGCAGTGTACTACAGGTCTAACACGTTCCTAACAGAATCTCATATGCGAGATTGTAGGGGGATTTTATGTGTACGATCCAATTAGGCTTCTTTTCCTAAGAGTTTTGTAACTGTCCTTTTTGTAACTGCCCTGATTTACCTAGATCTTCCTTCAGGAAATCCTTTTCTTAACTTTGTCAAAAAAGCATTTGATGGATCGAAAAGGAAGAAAACTATTTCCTGATATAAATTTTACTAGTAAAATCCGAAAATAACCCTAAACATGTTTAAGTTGTAGAACTATATACAGGGATATAGGGGTATTCTTTGGAAATTATAATTACAGTGGATTCGAAATCAAAATTTTACTATTTCTTTCAAAGATTTTGAGAAAACACTTTTTCCTTCCTTTTTTCATGAAACCTTTTTTTTAAAACCTTTTGATCTTGATTATATCTTTGCATTTCAAAGCTTGATTTCCTTGAATGACATTGATCTATCATTATGATGATTTGCTCAAAATTCTTAAGTATGCTTAAAGCTCAAAATCTTTAGATATTTAAGACAGTGGAGCTTGAGAATAAAGGAAAAACTTGAAAACCATAAGAAAAAAAAATCTGAAAAAATGAAAACCCTCAAAGCACAGGCAAACCTAAGTTGTTTTAATCAGTCCCTGTTTCTAGCGCCAAACTTTGTGGGTAGAAAATCTGCATAGATACTTTATACCAAACAACCATTAGGAGATTCTTCAATATTAAGAGCAACTCAGTGAAGAACATGATATTGAGACATGCTACGAGTAATTTCGGAATAGATTAAAACATACAACCATGAAGTAAAATCAAAGTATTCATTGATATAAAGCATTTCTCTGGCTAATTCTACATGGATTATGCGCTTAAAGACTTGAAGAGACTACTAACCTAAACTCTCTCAAATGTCCCAAGACTTAACAAAATATTCAACCCTTACAAATGAGCTTGAGCTCACCTTTTATAGACCGAGCTACAAGTGGATGACAGCTAATAAGACAGAATACTCAATCATGGTGTCAGGAGTTATCGAGTAAGTCGGTGGCTTTCCGAGATGTCTTCGAGATTGATGTTACTTCGATATCCTTCGTTTATCTTCACGCTATTTTGTTCTTTTTTCGATATGCGCTCCTTATTCGTTGTGTGAGTGAGGGATGGTTCTTCGATGATATTCAACACTTCATGCTTACTTTTTTCTTAATTGATTCCACCTCGTGGTGTTGACACGTGTCTCGGTAGTTTTATCCCCTACACTCAAAGCCACCACTTCATCCTTATTAGGATCTCTATTTCTCTTACTAAAACTAGTCTACTTAGGATGCTTAACCATCCAAACTTCAGATGTCTTCTATTTTTCAGCCATTATAGATGCATCATCAGCAATTGGCTTTTCCCTCTAAATACTGCACAATGAGTACACTTAGGAGGTTTCCATGAATACTCCACTTCCACGTTAATTCTCTTTCCCCCAATAATCAATGGAATAGATGAAGGAAAATAACTACCAACATCCATTTCAACACAAACTCGAACATATCTCATCCTGGTTCTATTCATAGTTGGAGCATCCATCATAATAGGTCTTCCAAGAAAACTATCTATCTCACTCAATCCCCCATTATCCCACATGGATAATGGTACCTTTCTCAGATTCAACCATGCAAGAAAAGATTTAAGCTCATGAATTTCTTCTTCAATCTCAGGATGCCATGGCTGAAAAATAAATAATCTATTCGAAATAAACAAAGCCACATACTCAAGAGTAGAAACTCTATCTTCTTCCTCATCAAAATAAAAAATAAACTCTAATTACCCATGAAGAGTGAGTTTGAAATTACCTTTGGTTTTCCAAGCTCTTTCAACATCAAATTTGACTATAGGGTAGTAAGCCCTTTTCCCAACAAAAACTACAATAACCAATTTCTCACATCTTTTGTATTTCGCTTCAAGAGCAGGAGGCTCAATAACAATAACTCTTTCACCGTCAATAGAAGAAGGAGATACAACTCCATAGACATACCAGGAGCAGTTTCCTCCTTACGAGCAAAAAACGAGACCGAACGCTAGGAAAATTTTTAAATCTACTACGACCTTCATCAACCATGTTAGTAGACTGTGAATCGGGAAAAACCCTTAGATGCTCCCAAACAAGAGCTATTTATTCCCTGAGAGGTAGCGGCGGTTCCAACAACGAAACGGAGGTGGTCATTCCCCAAGACGACGGAGAAATAAAGAAAAGCCAATCCTAGAAAAATCACACCACCAGAAGAAAAAAATCGCTTTGCGATCGCCTTTCTGAGTTGACTTGACCACTAAAAAATATATCCCCTCATGCACGATTAAGTATCATTCTACTACTAAATTGGGATTAAACCCAAGGCAGCCGTAAGACCGGCATTTTTTTCATCATTGCCATATGCATGATTAAGTTGGTGAACACAGATCAAGTGATCGTAATTGTTTCTTTGCACCACTGCCAGCTAGCTCAATGGATAGCCATATTTTTGCACCCACAGTCCAGCGATCCAACCTAACTAAGAACTTCTCCAATAGTGTTTGTGTAAATTTCCTATGTGGCACTATGGGAAGACATCCTTTACTGAAAAAGCAGGGGTACCGAAATACAACCAACTTTTCGTTTGGGCTCGTGAGACTTATGGTCAGATCTGGACGATCTCAAAAATCAATATCCAGATCTGTGTAACCTGAGTTGTGATCACAAGTGATCAATTCCTACAAAGACAAGTCCTTGTAAATCTTTGTTCAAGATTGGGAATTAACGTCAGGTTAAGAATAACGTACTTCTTGTGTTTGCTTTAATTATATAATCAGAGAATATAATGCGGAAAGTAAAGCACACAAGACACCAGAGATTTTTTTAACGAGGAAACTACGACTTGTAGAAAAACCTCGGGACCTCGTCCAGATTGAATACCGCCCAGTACAAACTGACTACAAACACTAGCCTACTATAAGACTTTGGTCTGGGATGTAGCAGAGACCGACTCCAGCCCTCCAAGCGAATTGGCTACTGTCGCACTCCTTACGTCTCTAGATCCCCCACAGATCATCACGCACTTGATTACCCTAGCTGACGTCCGTTACAGGCCCAGGAGTTGCTTTAACCGTTGTTAAAGGCTTGTGTCAACAATTCCGGCTTTGCAACCTTAACTATCAACTGTATGTTTGAACTGTCCTATTCAGTTTGACATACACAAAGTGACTTCATTCGGATTGCTCCAGGTCATACGGAAATCTATTTACAAGCGGGGGCTGACAAGTAAACCAAGTAAACTATGCCCAACTTGTCTTTACCTCAGTTATAAAAAGAATCACTTAAGAAACTTATGTTAGGGCATTGTCCGGTCAAACCCACTAGCGTTGGTATGTCAAGCTAGTTGTCAGTTTTAGGTGTCAAAATTCAATTCTTGATTTAGCCTACTAGAGTTTAGATTTCGGAAATGGGATATAGACAGAGTAGTAGAGACCTTGAAGACGAAGACTGTGAAGACAAAAGAAGACATCAATTATTCTTCATCGACAAAAGGTTAGTAGGAGTTATGACTTTACGGAAATTCTTCTATTTCTACTTTCTCTATTCTTTCGAAATATAGTCGACTACTTTAGTAGTAATGTAGCGATTGAGATCGTGTTCTTGTGTAACATGGCTTTATGTCATGACCAGTATTTGATCCCACGAATACTGTGAATCAAGAACGTACGAGATAGATTCGACGCCATATGACCATTTCAATAGTTTGCTTGCAAACTGTTATGTTGGATATGGATGAATCTAAAGGAGTGCTCTTGAGCAAAGAGCCTATGGATCATAGCTGAGGACGTTCTCACGTCTAAAGTTCTGGCTCAGCCCAGTTCTTCCAGCGAAGACCGAGTTTGACCAAATTTGACCAGCAGGCGGTTCCCGAACCGGTTTGCGTACCAGAAGCTGAAAATCTCCTGTGTCGCATTAGTTCCCGTACCTGGCTATCAGTACGTGAACCTGACACGGAGAGTTTTCTGGTAAGTCGAATTAAGAGTTTTATTCTTTCAGAATTTCACTCTAGGTCAAATTCCAACTCCTTTATCTCTTAGATGGACTTGTGTAAAACATAAATACCTTTTGTGTTCCATCTAACGATCCTCAATGAGTCAATAAGATAAGATTATCTCTGGTCTGTTGGATTCCTATCTTGAAGTGTTTTTGAGCCAACAAAACACTTGGCAGATAAATCTAAAAAGGAATTTCAATTGAGATTAATCTGTATTACTTGGTTGGCAAGTTTAGGGTTTCCTTAACTTGTGGGACAAGTAATTGATTGCTTAATTCCAAAGCAACCTATCTTATTGAGTGCTATAAATAGAGGTGTCTAAGGACAAATACCGCAAGCATCAAGCACACGTGAAGGTCCTCAGGGAAGTAGCGTAAACTCTTTTCACTTCGGTGAAAGCTTGTTGTGGTATAGTCATCCTCTATAGGTTGCAGCTCCTCTGGGAACTCCCTACGACTATAAAGACTTCCTTTGAGAGTTGGGAAGCACAGGTAGATTGATCCCTCAGTGGTTGATCAGATTCACCTGTAACCTCAGTAACCTATCTTAGTTCTTGTCTATTCCAAAGTCCGTCTCTTCTGCTATACGGCTATTCAAGAACTAGTTAAGTTACGTAAAGGTTTGAAAGGTAGCAACGCACGGCTGCACTCGGTGTTGTAAGACCTAGTTGGCTCCAGTTATATAAGTTCCTTAAGTGGTTCTTCGTGTATAACTGAGGTAGATACAGATTGGGCGTTGCAAGGTGCATGTCAGCCCTGATTTGTTAAGTAGACTTCCGTATGACCTGGATTTAACAATCCGAAGGAAGTCATCTTATTTATGGTAAACTGATAGAGGACAGTTACACCATAAGTCAACAGTTTTGGTTTAAAACCCAGTATTGCTGACAAAAGCCTTTGGCATCGGTCAAAGCAACTCCTAGGCCTGTAAAGGACGTCAGCTAGGGGAATCAAGTGCGTGACGATCTGTGGGGGATCCAGAGACGTAAGGAAGGCGACAGTAGCCAATTCGCTTGGAGGGCTTGAGTTGGTCTCTGCTACATCCCAGACCGAAGTCTTATAGTAGGCTAGAGTTTGTAGTCAGTTTGTACTGGGCGGTGTTCAAAACTGGACGAGGTCCCGAGGTTTTTCTGCAAGGCAGTTTCCTCGTTAAAAAACGTTTGGTGTCTTGTGTGCTTTTACTTTCCGCATTATAACTCTGATTTATAATTAAAGCACCAAGTAGTACGTTATTACCTAACTGTTGAGATTACTCCAGTTAGAGGTTTGGATATTGATTTTTGAGATCGTCCAAACTCTTTACCATAAGACTCACGAGCCAAAACGAAAAGTTGGTAGTATTTCGGTACCCCTTCTTTTTCAGTAATGATCACAGATCCTTCCAATGAGACATGGAAACCCAAGGTTTTTGCCATTACCAGTCATTTCCCTCATGTAAAATACAATCATATTACACAAGTTGACTCGTTGTCTGCTCTTCAAGTAGTAAACCAATTCTGCAAAGTCGTAGCTCCACAATGAGTTGATCATCATGGAAGGACATAGGTTAGTAATACCCAGTTTTCCAAATGCTTTCAACTCTATAGATAGATCTTCTGTTGGA
>JAJJMA010169435.1:0-11896 GCA_023529015.1 Papaver nudicaule
ATATTCACAACAAGCCCTCAATTGTTATACATTTATTGCCTCAGGCAATTGCACAAAATATAGTAGAGCATTCGGCTTTAAAAAACATTTGCACGTATGGGCCGAATGTTCATTCGGACCCCCCAAAAAAAAAACAAGCCGAAGCTACGTTCGACCCTCAATTTTTTTTGGAAATAGGGGCCAAATAGCTCTTCGTTCTCATGAACAATGGAACATCCGGCCCCTGTTCTGGATTTTTTTGGGGGCCGAATATACCTCTGGAATTGCTTTTTTCACTCTTAATCCTTCGATTCAACACACAAAACAACATCATACATCACACAAACACATCAATCGACAAATAGGATGAAATGGGTTTGCTAAATTACTTTCGAATACCAAGTTTTTTTTGTCATTTCGACGAGTTACGATGATTTTGCGATGAAAAAAAAAAACCGAAGAAGAGAAGAACGCAACCGAATGTTGAAGGAGAAGATGGAGAAGAAACCAAAGTTTTTGTTTTGGTTTAGAGGTTAGGATTAGGTATATATATGATAATTAGATAAAAGGTATACTAGTAATTTCTAGTACTAATTGAGGGATAACTTAGACAATTGCTACAAAGGGTATTTAGGTAATTTGTGGTGTGGGAGGGGAGGTAGAATTTAGGGAGGGCTCAAAGCACGTTTCCGTCAAAAACCTACTCCCAAAATCGACTGAACCAACCCAACACACCAAACATACTCCAAGCCCAACTGGATTCTCTCTTTGGGCCAAAACACAGCCAAGCCCAGGTACAACCAACTCTCAGACCTCACGTGAGAATCACACACCTGCACTCTGCTGTCGGATATGGCGAACTGACAGTGTAAAATCCAGCCTCTCTTTTGTTGTCTTCAGTCGGACATTTCATCGAACAGATGAGCTGCGTGTTTTCTGTTGTAAATTGACGATTTCAGTTGCCTTCTTCATCAGCTCCATAGCTCTGTCCCCTGTAATGATTCAACCATACACACATTCATTCAAAACCCATGTCTTACAATCCAGATTAACTCAAATTCATCATCTTATTTCATCCTAAACAATGGCAGAAGCACACATCTTTTCTCACTGTTTCTTCATTCTTTCTTCTCTATATTGTCTTCAAACCTTCCTAGCTGTCTCTCAATTTACTCGATTCTGCAAACCCATCTTTAACCGGCGGTACATAAACAGCAGCAACATATGTTTGTTTCCCCTCAATTCCAAATTCTCCGCTTCATAGTCAAAACTGAACCCATGCTTCAAATAAACCAACGTCCAAATGTTCCCAATCTTCCTCTGATTCTTTCGCAGAAATTATCACCCAAGTATGTACTGAATCAAACCCATATCCAGTTTACTTCTTCCATGTTCTTCTCCAGGTTAAAACCAAACACAAAAACCTTTGTCTTCTGCTACTCTTTGTCTTCCAATTCCTCCCATGAATCCTTGGCACTCATGACCTGATTAACCGGCAGTGGTGAATCTGAATTTGTCTAGGAACTGACCGTCGCAGAGAACTTAGCATAATCTGAAGTTTCTCGCTGGTCTGAAGTGAACTGATATCGAACCAGGCTTGGCTTAGTTTAGAGACATAGATGCTGGTGGCCCTTATCTATTTGTGTATGTCTTCTGTAGCATCTCAGTTAACAGTTAACACTAGCGGCTGCTCTGAGACAAATAAGAATGGTGCTCCAGTAATTCTGTTCTTGACTTAAATGGCTGCCTTAGGTTATTTCCTTGTCCTTCATCTGGCTGCCCGCAGTAATTCTTGTTTCTCGACTCGTAGTAGCCTTCTTTCCTTGCTAGCTTGTTGTCCATCAACTTCCATTGTCTCCAATCGGTGAATTTAGTTGTATTTGCTTCATTTTGTAAATTAAACTTCAAAGTACCTGCAAAATAGAAAACGGGGTAAAATAAAGAATGTATGAGGCTTAAGCCGACTAAAGTGCATAAATTAGGTACTCTTGAATAGGTGTTTTGAGCACCTATCATTAATGATGTTCCAACATTCCCGAAAGAAGCTAAAGGAAGGAAAGGTAAGAAAAATAACACACGTTCCAATACAAACGGTGGGCATTCTGCTCATTCATTCTCCACCTAATTAGGTGCAGATACTTTCTCAACTCTTGGCTTGTAGTGTTGAGATATGCAATATTTAGTCAGAATTCCTGATTAACAACAAGTCCATATTGTATTTGTATAATAAACAAATTGTATCCACCTATTCTTACAAGGAATAATAATCATTATCTCATAAATTGTTAAGCATTGCTCCTAAGAGATGAATCCACGCTCAACCGGTTATGTGACCCATTGTCCTGATGGTATATGATTATAATTCCCAAAGAGGTTGTCATAGTTATTTCTTTACAACACTTATGCGACTCCTTCTTATAGTGAGCCCGTTTCTAAAATATACGAAAAAGGTGTATGTCACGTCATGTATGAGTCCAAAATGTAATGACTCTACGTGAATATCAACGTTCTCTTTACTGTTTTTAGGGTTCTCCCTGCCTCTGGCTCCTAAGGCAAGAGTCGAGACCAGGAACCATGAGAATTCCTACTTGTTCCAGTTAGAGAAAATAAGCAATTAGATAAAAATCTCTAAACATATTGTTGATATTTAAATATATTTTGGTTGGAAAAAATTAAAAGGCCATGGGCTTGCAAAAACAAAATATGGAATGTATAAAAAACTCATTCCCGGACTGGTTTCCTAGTTTGCACCTCCTATGAACACTATATATTTTATGTTTAACGGTTCATCTTGTCAAAAATCCTGTCATCATAGTTCCCACCATAGAAAGAGTTATTAGAAACAAAGACTATTATTATGCAGAGAAAGTCTACCAGGAGAGTCTTCAACCCATATCAGAACAGAAGAAAGGTATTCCTAATGCACACCACATGATCAATATTTACACTTCTAATGAATTTATCTACCAGATTAAATTTGTGCTGCATAAGATTGATGATATCTATGAGAATCCTTCTTCTTACAAGAACTGTCAAGAAGAACTAAGTTCTTATAAGCCTCTACACAGAGAATGGACAGGTCTGTCAGAATCTGAGTTTGAAAATTGCAAGATAATTATTGAAGAGCTCTTTGATTATCCAAACGAATTTCGTATTTGTAAAGCATAGTTAACTCCTTTTATTAAAAAGCTTTAGTCTTTTCCTTAGGGTTTCAGGTAATCACAATGATATAAGTAGTCATCTTTTCGATTTAAGCATGATTTGATTTTACTACTTCCATGTTTTCTTTTCATCAATTAATAGAGTTTATTTATTGATGATTAGAGTTTATTTATTGATTGCAATACTTAAATCTTTATTGATTATCCTTGTGAATGTATTGTAACCTGTCGTAAATTCGCTTTTATAGCCATATCACCCTTTCGGGTAAAGCAATTTGGGAAGAATTATCAAAATCCATATTTCTAACTCTTATGGCTAAGAGGATACAATTTTGATAAGGAGGTCCCTAGTAAGCTACAATTTTAGACTCCGCTGGATAAAACGTTGTATTTCTTAGTCGTAACGTGCTAAAAAGGGTGTAGATGGTGAAGAGTCGAAAGGGGGTAAAAATGTTAAATGTACCTCTGTTATGCCTTGCCAAGAGGCGATTGTCTACTCAGACAGACTTCTATGGTTTCAGAATACAACCTGTTCTGCAAACTATATACAATCTATATGAGTTCTCTCTTATAGCTCCCTAGTGGAGAGAATAATATCATAGTGCTATACTAAATAGCCCACCAACCCGTAAAACCACCAATTTACTTCATGCCGACATCACTTCGAATTCCTCGACATCAGAACCAAATTCCTCACTGGTACTATGGTGGAGAATTAATAGAGACGCATCCTCATGGATTTTCTCTTAAAATATGGCTCAAACCTGAGTATCGATGAAAACCTCTGAAATATCATAGTTCTATGCCTGTCCAGAACTCTCTGAGAAGTATACAATAGCCTAAACACGCTTAGGCAGGCCATAACTTAAACGTAGAATGGCCTAATATGCCATGGCTAAACATGCCATAGCCTGGAAACACGCCACGACCTAAAAACATGCCATAGTCAAAGATGGCGTGGCCAAATACATCATATAAATTGCCTTGGCCAAAGGCCAAGGCCGTGGTCATAAAGCCATGGCGCCATGCTCATGGCGCCCCCAAATATGCCTTGGCCATGGCGCCATGCTCATGGCGCCACCAAATATGTCTTGGCCATAAGGCCATGGCACCACCAAATATGCCTTGGCCATAAGGCCATGGCGCCATGCTCATGACGCCATCAAATATGCCTTGACCAAAGGCCAAGGCCAAGAAGCCATGGTGCCATGCTCATGGAGCCACAAAATTATGGCCAAGGCCATGACCAAGAAGCCATGGCGCCACAAAGGCCGTGGCCATAGCCATGGCCACACACATCATTACCAAATCCATGCTAGGCCAAGGGTCATTGGCGCCACAAAATTGTGGCCACCACACGCCTATGAGCCATGGTGTTACGACAAGCCTCTATGGAAACAATCTGGGTTGTGGCAACACTTGGTCACGCAAAACGCTATAACCAGGAGAAGTCATAGCCATATGATAAAATTATGGCCACACAACATTATTGTAGTTTAAGTTAACGCAATTTTGCAATATCTGCATATTACACGAGATATCAAAACATCACACAAGGGGATAACTTTAGGGGTATTGGTCTGGCGGTCTACGGCAGTTAGAAAGAAATTGATGGAGATGATGGACAGTTATGAGATATGGTGCTGAGTGGACATGTTCTACATGACTCTGGCAGTTACAGAACGAAATCATGTTCTCCACTCCTCCACTCTTACACGACTTCCACCTTCTCTGTCGAGAGATCAGGGTGAGTTCAACACTATAAATAGAGGCTTCCTCTATCTTCCAAGGCAGAACACTGGAAAACACCAGAACCTCAGAGCAAAGATACCTGAGTATTCAACAAACTTCTAGCCTTGAGATATCCAGTCATACCTACGACGGAGGTCTTGAACTTTCACACCCAGAAACACACATCCTCCACCTGATCTCAAATTTCTTTCACTGTTTTCTTCCCTAGATCAACCTCTATCCTCTCTGTGACCGAAGCAAGACTTGAATGACCATTGACTTGGTTTAGGCTAGTCTTGTTCGATTTTGATCTCGAGCATTACGAAAGTACTCATTTGCAGTACAATGTTTTCCAGGCAAAAACAAAGGGGAACCTTATGTTTTCTCTAAAGGTGATGGTTTTTTGTAACTCTATGAGAATATGGACGTGTAGATGGTGGGTTTTGAACACATATAAATATGAGTCCCATGTGCTAGCTACACGAATCATTTGGGGAAGATATCAAGTTATATAGGTATCATTAAAGGGTTCAAGCATAAATCAGGCTTTAGGGTCCCAGCAAAAACATGGCCACACCCTCAAGACTTGCAGATCCTTAAACATGGTCGTGCCCTCAAGGTTCATTCATTTATAGGACGCCTCCTCCTCCGGAGAGGCCTTCGTCTCCCAAGACGTGCTCTCCTCCGGATAGGCCTTCGTCTCCCAAGACGTGCTCTCCTCCGGAGAGGCCTTCACCTGCAGAGATGTGCTTACCTCCAGGGACTCCTTCGCTTCCTGAGATGTCTTCGCCTCCATAGACGTGCTCACCTCCAGAGACTCCTTCGCTTCGTGAGATGTCTTCGCCTCCAGAGACGTGCTCACCTTCAGAGACTCCTTCGCTTCCTGAGACGTCTTCGCCTCCAGAGACGTGCTCACCTCCAGAGACCCTTCGCTTCCTGAGATGTCTTCGCCTCCAGAGACGTGCTCACCTCCAGAGACTCCTTCGCTTCCTCAGACGTCTTCGCCTCCAGAGACGTGCTCACCTCCAGAGACTCATTCGCTTCCTGAGACGTCTTCGCCTCCAGAGATGTGCCCGCCTCCAAAGAGGCAGGAACTCGCGGCGCATACAAAGAGGCAGCAACGGTTGATGGTTCTGATAAGACAGAAGGAAGACGCGGCTTTATTGGAAGACGCCGGTCCGGTCGACGGAGTTGTTAAGGAAGCAAATATTGCCGGAATAATCCCCGGAAAACTAATACCCACCGACGCAAGGGAAGCTCGATTGGAAGAGGCAAACCCTGGCGCGTCTAGTGGCAGGATTTCTGAGGAAGACTTAGCCAAGTACATTGAGGAGCACTACTGAGTGGCCAAACATGACCACGTATATAGTTCCTTGGACCCGCCGTATACTAAGGAAGTGGCCGCTTACAAATTTCCGCCTGAATATACGTCTCCCAAGTTTAAGGTGTACACAGGACAAGGGGGCGCGCGAGAACACCTAGGGTGCTTCCTCTCCACAATGAATCAACATGCAAAAGACGGAAACCTGTGCATGAAGGAATTCTCGAAATCTCTATCTGATACCGCGTATACTTGGTACGACAACCTAAAGCCCGGAAGCATAGCGACATGGGAAGAAATGGCGCGTTTATTCCTCAAGAAGTTCTTTTCCGCTAAGAGACGAGTAACCACAATTGATCTGGCGCGAACATCGATGGGAATCGACGAAGATCCCATGAAGTATATCACGAGGTTCAGGAGTCATGCGCTTGAACTAAGTGAGGACGTGCCAGAAGACATACTAGTGGAAATTTGCGTTGGAAGAATGACCGCCACGCTACGTTTCGCCTTATCTAATTTTCAACTCCAAACATTTGTAGAACTTGAGGAAGCAACAGCGCGAGTATCCGAGTGTCTTGGGATATTTCATCAAGCAAAAATGGAACATACATGGTATAACACTGTTAATTCTTTAAGCGTGGCGGTCACCAGCAGTGGGCCCATTCCTGGAAACAAGCGCCTGGCACCATTCCAGCCATACCAAGGCGCAACGCCACAAGGAGGGCGGGGTGGAAACAACACTAACAACCAGCGCCCAATTCTAGCACCCATACCATGCACAAAGGAACAGATCGAAAACCTCGTTGATCAATGGGCGGCTAACGGAGAGATCAATTTGCCACCCGCCGTGGTAGATCCAAGTACAGTTAACAAGGCACACGGGCGATACTGCCACTTCCACAGGAGGGTAAATCACCCGACCCTTGATTGTTATGGTGTGCGGAATGCATTTTGGAGGAAAGAGATAGCGGGGGAAATCGATCTTGGACGGCAGAAGATAGATAAGGACCCTTTGCCCCAACATAACGTTATGATGATTTCCCATGATCCAAAGGATGAAGAATGGGCGCCATGGGAGGATTCCAAAGAAGAGGCATGCGAGTTGACAATTGGAAAGCCTGTCTTCGAAAGAACAGATAGTGTTGCTTTCCAGTTCTCTAAGACCATCATCGCCCAACAGTTTTTCG
The DNA here is from genome assembly GCA_023529015.1 of Papaver nudicaule. Taxonomy (NCBI): domain Eukaryota; kingdom Viridiplantae; phylum Streptophyta; class Magnoliopsida; order Ranunculales; family Papaveraceae; genus Papaver; species Papaver nudicaule. The sequence continues at coordinate 7,380 of JAJJMA010169435.1, forward strand.
ACTCCTTGGGTTTTAGCGAGGAACAGGCTAGAGAAGCGTCCCAAGCCATTGCTGCTATAGCCGCGGGGCATCAAGCGCTATCAAAAGGAAGGGTTACTTTCGATGATAGCGACATATGCATTCCAGGAGAGCACCTACGACCGTTGTACCTGACCGCGACCATCAACAGACAACAATTGAGGCGAGTGTTTGTCGATGGAGGAGCTTCACTGAACCTTATTTCGGTGCACAACCTAGATTTGCTGGGAATATCAAGGGGAGAAGTCAGGGAGCGAAAGACCGTGGTGCGAGGATTTGGGGGTCACACCCAAGAGGCCATAGTGATTATATGTCTCACAGTGTTTGTCGGGCCAATCAGGGCGTCTGTACCGTTCCACGTGTTAGACGATCATACTTCGTTCCATTTGTTGTTGGGTCGTGGATGGATACGCGATCACAAAGTCGTGGCGTCTACCTATCATCAATGCATTAAGACTAACATTGGAGGCAAGGAGTACATGGTTCCCGCCACCAACAACACTTTCGGACCCGAGGAGGCATACATGGCAGAAGCCGTCTTTTACAATCCAACGGAGCAAAGCGAAGCAGCTGTAATAGGGCTATCTCGCACAATTCCCCTGCCAAAATGGGAAGAAGAAGAAAAACCCTCAGTTTTTAGCCCTAGTCGCCTGGTGGTGTCAAAGGAGAAAAGGAAAGCCGAGGAAAAGGGGTCTGTGTTTAGCCCCAAAAGGCTAGGGGCGCCGGCGGAAACAAAAAGATCAAAGTCAGGGCCAAAACCTCAATTCCATCGCTTCACCACTCAGAGCGGAGGGCATGTGTACAGGTTATAGCAATCAGCGAAGATGATGTCACTTGATCAGCTATGTGAGGCGTCCACAAGCCAGGCGGCACCATCTCCCAATGAAGAAGAAGAGGTAACAGCAGAATCTCTACCGATAGAAGAGCCTATAGAGGTACCATCCCTAGACGAGGTGGAGGAAGTAAATATTGGAGATGAGGAGGAGCGTCTGATCAAGATCAGCGCGTCTTTAGGGAAGGAAGAGCAAGAAGGATGATTAAGCTATTGAAGGAATACAAGGATGTTTTCGCCTATACATATAGTGAGATGCCGGGTTTGGACGAGGAGCTGGTTACACACTCTTTAGACGTATTAACACACGCTCGCCCTGTAAAACAAAGAAGCCGCACTTTCCATAAAGATGTCGCCTTGGCGATAAAATAGGAGGTTGAACGCTTGATAGTGGCAAAGTTCAATAAGCCCATCAAGAACGCGCCATGGTTGGCTAATATCGTGCCTGTAATGAAGAAAAATGGGAAGATCCGTTGTTGTGTTGATTACAGAGATTTGAATAGGGCTTGTCCCAAAGATGAGTTCCCAGTGCCTAACGTGGATATGCTAGTAGACGCGACTAGTAACCATCAAATGTTTTCGTTTATGGATGGTTACAGTGGTTACAACCAGATCAGGATGAGTACCGCGGACGCGCATAAGACTGCGTTTCAAACACCCTTCGGTTGCTTTTACTATGTGGTGATGCCATTAGGATTAAAGAATGCCGGGGCGACTTACCAACGAGCTATGGTGTCTATTTTTCACGATTTGATTCACAGGCAAGTTGAGGTGTATGTTGATGACATCGTAGTTAAGTCTCAAAAGAAGGAGGACCACATCAACCACTTGCGAATGGTGTTCGAGCGTTGTAGACAATACAAGCTCAAGATGAACCCTCTCAAATGCGCTTTCGGGGTCACATCTGGCAAATTCCTGGGGTTTGTAGTTACTAATAAGGGGATACAAATGGATCCAGGAAAGGCGCAAGCAATACTTAGCATGGATAGACTCGCCAATGTACAAGAATTACAGAGCTTTCTAGGGAAAATATCTTACGTCCGAAGGTTCATACCAGGCTTAGCGCAGATGATGACTGCTTTCACTCCACTTTTAAAGAAGGGGCGCGCATTCCAGTGGGGGGAATCCAGCAAAGTGCTTTCGAAAATGTAAAGAAGTGCCTGATATGTCCACGGGTCCTGCGACCACCAATACCCGGAGAGCGTTTACACCTTTATTTGGCATACACTTCTGAAGCCATAGGAGCGCTCCTCGCTCAAGACTTGGGGAACGATCAGCTCTTTCCTATATACCATGTGAGCCGAGTTTTAAGAGATGCTGAAGTGAGATATCCTCGTGTTGAGCAAGCATGTCTAGCTTTGATCTACGCGGCTCAGAAGTTAAGACCATACCTTCTGGCATCAAACCGTGGTCATCGCCGCGGAAAACCCCATAGTTTACCTAGATGAATGACCATACTTGACTGGTCGAACCGCTCGATGGTCCTTACAATTATCGGAATTTGGGCTCCACTACCAAGACCCCGAGGCGTAAGGGGACAAGCAATCGCAGATCTCCTAGCCGCGTTCCCAGACAGCGATGAAACCAGTATCCATGAGGACATACCTGGGGAAGTGGCGGAAATTGATGAAGAAGGCGCTTGGGACATGTACTTCGACGGATCGTCCTATGGATCATATGGAGGCGCGGGTATCGTTTTTGAGACACCGGGAAAGGAACTGCTCTCGTTCGCCTTCAAGTTAGATTTTGCTTGCAGCAACAACGTGGCTGAGTACGAGGCATTCCTGATAGGCCTCAAGCTAGCCGAACGAATGGAGCTCTCTCGACTCCACGTACACGACGATTCAAAATTAGTCACCAGAGGCAGGCGGTGATTTCCATGTCAAAGAGGAGCATTTGGCACCCTATCGCGCAGAAGCACAGGAGCAGATGACCCAGTTCGCCCTAATAGAGTTGGGACACACGGGAAAAACCATGAATAGGCATGCCGACGCCTAGCAACCCTAGCAGCGAAAATCAATTTAAACGGCAAGGAGGAAGGCTCAATCACCGTGCATAGACAAGAACTCCCCAGTACCTGGCTGCGGGAAATGAAATTTGAGGAGGAAAATGACTGGAGAAAAGGAGTCATGAGGGAACTCGACAGGCCCAAGGAAGAGAGATCGATGTTATTCAGAAAGATAAAGTCCTTTGTGGTCATCAAGGGGCAACTCTACTATCGAATGGCGGGAGGAGCATTGGCGCGGTGCGCAGGGAACAAAGAAGCAGCAAAACTTTTGGCCAAGGTTCACCAAGAAACATGTGGGCATTCAGGAGTAGTCCCCCTATACAGGAGATTACAGAGAAGGGGATATTACTGGCCCGAGATGGCAACACAGGCCGCGACCTTACAAGGTGAGTGTACGGAGTGTCAGTCACCACCACAACCGTCGGAGGTCTGCACGGTTGAGGAAGTAGATTGGAGGCAACCTTTCATCAACTACCTGAAGAATGGTTTACTCCCGGGAGACGAGACAGAAGCTCTAGTAATAACAAAGAAGGCGGCACGTTTCTTTATCACCAACGGGGTTTTATACAGGAGGAGTTTCGACAATGGGGCGCTAAGGTGCCTAAACAAGGAGGAAGCGCAGACAGTAATGACCAAAGCTCATGAGATGGAACACCAGGGGAAGCGCAAACTATTCATCCACATCCACGAGGGAGGCTATTACTGGCCCACTATGGAAACCGATACGGCAGAGTTTGTAAGAAGGTGTGACGTTTGCCAACTTCACGGAAATGTGATACAAGCGCCTCACAAAGAGTTACACAGTGCAGTTGCCCCGTGGCCCTTTCATAGCTGGGGTCTAGACCTAATTGGCCCCATAAACCCTCTATCTTCCAGCCGGCACAAATACATAATCACGGCGACAGAATATTCGATCAAGTGGGTAGAGGCAGCGCCTTTACGAAATTATGAAGGAGAAACTGTTGCCGCGTTTATCAAAGAGTACATCATTTGCCGTTTCGGCACACCTATGATTATCCGCTCGGACAAAGGCACTTCATTCATCAACCAAAAGGTGTCGGATCTGCTGGCCAAGTACAACATAAAACAGCACGCGTCCACTGAGTACTACCCACAAGGAAATGGACTAGCAGAATCCACCAACAAAACGCTATTGAGAATACTAAGCAAAATTGTTCATGACCATCATAGAGATTGGCATGAACAACTACCTTTGGCATTATGGGCATAAAGAATCTCTAAGCGTAGCTTTACAGGGGCGTCTCCTTATTCGTTGGTATATGGGGAAGATGCCATCCTACCAGCCGAGGTCGCGGTCCCGTCTGCCACATGGCGAGGCACACTGAGCCATATAATGTAAACAGGATCGCGCACCTTGATGTACTTGCCGAGCGAAGGGCCAGAGCGGAGCAATTCGCAAAAACTTACAGAGCTACAAAGGCGCGTTATTACAACAAGAAAGTGATACCGCGCTCCTTCAAAGTCGGAGACATTGTGCTAAAAATTGCAAAACACGTGCAGATAAAAGCAAAGGCTGGGAAATTCGCGGCAAATTGGCGCGGACCATATATCGTAAGAAAAGTTGCAGAAAGCGGCTACTATTACCTCAATTACATGAGCGGGAAAGAGATTGATACACCGATAAATGGTAAATTGATT
>JAJJMA010169449.1:0-34138 GCA_023529015.1 Papaver nudicaule
GTTAAATGCAAATTTATTTAATGTTAATCATGAAAGAATATGTGTGTTTGAATCTACATCAATGGATGTTATGCCTGATGAAGAAGAAATCAAAAAAGTTGTGTATGACTTGGGAGATGATAGTGCTCCAGGCCCTGATGGGTTTCCCGGTAGTTTTTATCGTCAGTGTTGGGAAATTATCCGGGGGGATTTGGTGTGAGCAGTGCAAGCTTGTTGGAGAAGTTGCTCAATACCTAATGGGGTGAATTGTAGTTTCCTTGTTCTTCTCCCAAAAGAATCAGGTGCAAATACTTTGAAGAGTTTCAGGCCTATAGCTCTTAGCAACTTTTTCTTCAAGATCTTGACTAAGATCACAGCTACGAGGTTAGGTTCAGTGCTTGATAAGCTCATTACTGAGGAGCAAACTGCTTTCTTAAAGGGCAGGAATATACATGAAAACATTGCTCTAGCTTATGAACTTATTCAAGAGCTGGAAGTACCTAGAAATCATGGTAATGTAGGGCTCAAACTCGACATCATGCAGGCCTTTGATACGCTCAGTTGGGAGTTTGTGTATGAGGTTTTTAAGAGATGTGGTTTCTCTCAGGAGTGGTGTGACTGGTTGGAAAGTATATTCAAGTCAGCTAGCATATCAATTATGTTCAATGGCAGTCCAGCTGGGTTCTTCAATATCACAAGGGGATTACGTCAAGGGGATCCCCTTTCTCCTCTCATCTTTGTGTTGATTGAAGACATTCTCAGTCGTAATATTAAGAAGTTTTTTGAGAATGGGGAGATGATGTACATGTGCACCAAGAAGGATGTGTATCCTACTCATCTCTTCTTTGCAGATGACATTTTAGTTTTCTGCAGAGGAGACGATAAAATCTTAACCACCCTACTAACTTTGCTTGATTTATATGCAGATTCCTCTGGGCAAGTTATGAGTCGTCAAAAGAGCAAAATCTATTTTGGTGGAGCTGATAATAACATAAGAGATGCAGTTTTGAATATTTTGGGCATGGAGTTAGCTGTTTATCCTGAGATATATTTGGGTGTGCAGCTGCTACCTGGCAGTGTAAAATATGACCATGTTAAACACGTTATAGACAAGATTCAATCCCAACTGCATGCGTGGGTGGGTAGGCTTCTTTCTTTCGCAGCTAGGATGGTTCTGATTAAATCAGTAACTCCAGTTTCCCCATTCATGTGATGGTAGTTTACAAATGGCCTAACAAATTTATAGCTGCAATAGAGACTGCCATAACAAATTTCTTGTGGTCAGGTGATAGTACGGTGTCGAAGAAATTTGTGGTAGCTTATGAAAAGTTGTGTTGCCCTTACGAAGAAGGAGGTTTAGGTTTTGTTAGCTTAAGGGACATGAACCAAGCACTCTTAATGAAGTTATGGTGGCATATACGACATTCAGAAAAAATTTGTTACAGATTTCTCCGTGCAAAATATCTGAAAGTCAATGGAGATGTGCAGGTTTCTCACTTCAAGTACTCAATTTTTTCGGGCATTAAATGGGTTTACAAGCTGGTGGATGCTATCACAACTACAATAATTGGTGATGGTAGAGGAACTTCCCTTTTCTTTGACAAATGGTGTTCAGAAAAAAGCATAGCTGAGCTAAGGGGTTTCTCGTTGACTGACAGATCATTATTGAACTGTAATGTGAGTGATGTTATTATTGATGGTAAGTGGTCTTTCCCTGAAGGTTTAAAGAGGATGTTGGGGTTAGTAGGTATTAATGTTGATGCTCTACCTAAGCCTTTAGGTGGTAGGGATATTCGTATCTGGATGCCAGATGAGAATGGCATTTTTTCTGTCAAATCAGCTAGGGAATTTGTTCGTAAGAAATGACCTGAATTGGAAGGAGCTAAGCTGGTTTGGAGAAAGGGAGTACACCCTTCACTTGCAGCACAGAACTGGAAATTCCTTCGTCCTCAATGCTGTGCTACAAGAGATATTGCTACAACACGTTTTGGTATTGATGATGATGATACATGCAGGATTTTCTATGCTGGTACTGACTCTCTTAAACACATTTTATGGCATTGCAGGGCGGCTAAGTTTCTCTGGCATTGGATTGAGAATCTGTTTAAGATTACAGATGACTACAATTTGGTGGTTTCCTACAATAATGCTAAGAACAGGGCTCTTATCATCAGAAGACTATGGTTGGTTGCCAATATGTCGATCAAAAGTGAGCTTTGGAGGAGAAGAAATGACCTTTGGTTTGAGGGAAAACTCACTAAGGATTATAAGTTAAAGAACAAAGTGTACAGAGCTGTTCGTGAAAATTCAAGGAGATTCAACATGTCTGTTAGAGTGGGAGAGGATGTTAATATCCTTAACTACTTTAAGGTTGAAAGAAGAGTGCCAAAACAGCGTATTGAGTTGCATTACAAGTGGTATCCTCTAGCTGTTGATGAGCTATTACTATGTACAGATGGTGCTGCTATTCACAATCCTGGAGTGGCTGGTTTGGGGGTTATTGCTCGTAACCATGATTGTGACGTACTTGGTGCTGTTGCTATGGGGTTAGGAGAGAAATCCAATTATCTTGCAGAGATGATGGCAGTAATTTTTGGTATGCATTGGGCTAGGAAATGGCGGATGCCGAAGCTAAGGATAAGATCAGACTCCTTCTCAGTGGTGCAGGCATTCAAATCTGGCTCTATTCCTTGGAGTTTAAGATCTAGATGGACTCAGGAGCTGGCTTTTTATGATTCAGTGTTGTATGAACACAATGTCAGAGAGCTGAACTTTTCAGCCGATGTACTATCTAAGCGGGGTGCCCAACTGTTGGATGGTGTACTCGAGGAGTATGATGGATGCCTCAATTTTTTGCATGAAATGAAATATACACACGAGTGAGTTTCGTGTGACAGTTTTTCAGTTAAGACTCGTTCGAGGAGCTAACTCAGCTGACTACCGAGTCAGTTCTTTGAGTAGGATGTGAGGCTGAGTTAGTGAGTCGTTTCCAAGTCTTTCCGAGTTTTTGCTGCGTCAGTTGGGTGGGTTGGTAGTATTTTTTAGAGTGGGCTTCAGTTCTTCTGAGCTGGATCTATCTATACTGGGCCTGCGTGTCTTTTATTATGGTGTTTTTATGGGCTTCCAGTTTTGACTGTTGGGTCCATGCCACTATCCAGATTGTAGAGTCCATTGTACATAGCTAGTCTGGTGCTAATAGGTACTCTGGGTTGCTAAGGGGTGTATGTGTATAGCTGTTAACTCTTGTAATTTTTCCCACACAAGATCTTTAATGGATTATTAGCATTATGCTCTGGAAGTACATTTTGAGTCACTACATAAAAAGTACCAGTTAATTCCTTATGATGTATATCCCCAACCACCATTGTTCTTGGGATTGTTCATGAACAGTTAATTACTTCCTTCAAAACCAAACTGCAAATTATTTACTTACATTGTCTGATACATGGTAGTTTGCTACTTGGTTCCTTGGTGGTTACACTATTTTTCGGTGTATGTAAGCTTCCCTCCATATGACTTGGGCCAACCTTGAAGAAGAGAGCATGGCACTTGATGGGGAATGCATTTATGCAACACCTACTACTATAAAATTATATAAACCAAGTACATGAAAAAAAATGACAGCAAGTGAACGACATACATCAGTTGCATTAGCGAACTTCTCTATCTCAAAAAGTCCCATGGGTCAGTTCCAATTTACAGTCTTGGTTGTATCAAGAGATGCACTGAATATGGACAAATGTCGAATCGCATCCAACCATCTGGGATAACAGATGATGTTACTGTCTGCAAAAATATAGCATCCAAGTCAATTAAAAATTCACCCAGTCATAAAACTAAAACCAACAATCAGGAAAGATACCTTGTTGTTGGCATCAACAACAAACTTATCAGCGATCACAACATAAAAGATACTCACTCTTCACCATGGTCACTTCCCCAATGAGCATGAATACCATCTCATAAACATAAGGATAAAGAGTGTAGGGGGTAAAAGCTACGCAAGACACTCGACAAAGCTCTCGATAGGGAAAGATAAGTCTCGGGTTGTAAACAGAAGCCCATGGCGTGATAGTTAGAAGGATGTCGAAAGAGCAACCAGGGGCTGGATGCTTAACAAGGGAAAGGGGAGCCTCGAGACAATATTGGATATATCTAAGGGAAGGCGCCGAGGACGTCAAGAATTGTTCGAAAGACATCTCGAAGAACAACCGCCTTACTCGACAAAGTATGACACCACCATGATTGATTAGTTTGTCTTATCAGCTGTAATCCACCTTCGACTCCGCCTATATAAGGCGAGCTCGGGAGCCATTGTAAGGGTTGGAATTTTTGTGTAGCCTAAGGCGTGTGAGAGGGATTAGGTTAGTATCTCCATGTATTGTAATACCAGAAGTTAGCAACTCAATAATTATTAAGTGTTTCTCATTTATTTGTATAAGAATTTATCTCTCAATGCATACTGTCTAATCTCGTAATCATCTAGGCTCTGAGTAGTATATTCTGCTCGTAGTCTTTTGTAGAATTTCATGGCTGTTAGGTATAAATTCTCTATGCAGATTTTATACTTACACAGTTTGGTGCTAGAAACAGGGACCGATTAAAATAACTTAGGTTTGTCTGTGATTTTTGTGGTTTTCAAATTTTTCAAGGAAATTTTTTCTAAGGATTTTCAAGATTTCCTTTTACTATATTTATCACAAGCTCCACCACCTTGGGTGTCTAAAGATCTTAAGCTTTAGTATGCTCAAGGGTTTTGAGCAAATTACCAGTATGATAAGATCGATGTTTCTTCAGGGAATCTAAGCTTCGAAAAACAGAGATCTAATCAAGAGCACAAAAAAGTTTTTCGCAAAAAGGATGTTGATAAAATCTCGAGGAAAATGGGTTTTCCACTCGGAATCTGATATTTATACTTCCAACAAATACCCTTAAAATCTCACGCATGATTCTTGTTTTAGAAAATAATTCAAGGATATTTTAGGGTTTTTTTACCAAATTTATACTGGGAAAGCAGTTTTGCAACTTTTAGATCCACTCAGTGTCCTTTTTCGAGAAAGGTTAGGGCAAGAATTCCAGAACCTCCATATTTGGAAGGTAGATCTGGACGAAGCAAAAACGGTTAGAAGGAATAATCATAAAAAGATATTTTAGACTCAAACTCCCATTGGATCGTACACACACAATCCTCCCTAAAATCTAGCATGTCAGAATCGGTTACAACTATTAGGGTGCATGTCAGACCCATAGTACACTGCACCAGCCGCCTTGGACCTCACGGGTTTGTTACTTTTTGTAGGTCATTGTCATCATGACTTCGAAGTCAAATCAGATGCCGAGGCAAGGAATAGGTTCATCGAGACAAGGAACAGGCTCTTCGAGGCACAACACTAGGTTTTCAACTAGTAAATGACTATCACCAGAAATAGCGGCAAGTACAGTCCAGCACAGGAAACAAGTAAATGAAGATGAAGTATTAGTAGAAGATCTGGGGCCCGAAAGGGAAGGATTTCCAGAGGAGGACGAGCTCCCACTACAACAAATTCAAGGATTCGAAGAGGAAGATGACGAAGAGGAGGATGAAATATCAAACGAAGTAACCCAAGCACACCAGCCTACCTAGGAAGAAGGGTGAGGGCGGCACAATTCAGGAAGTTAGTGAAGAAAAATCGAAAAATAAGAAAGCTCAAAAAACAACTAGCCGAAGAAAATAACAAAGCAGCTGAAAAATAAGCTTCGAACTACAAATGAAGTAGCGAAGGGCACTCTCGTCCCCTTGAAAGTTCCCACTCCAAAAGACCACATACGTCGAGAAACAATACCGAGACACCCAGGCGACCAGAGGGGCACAGAAAGGAGACGTCAAGCCGGCGCATTGAGCCAAGCATACGGTCAAGAGGCAACAACATACAATTGATATACGAAAGCGAGCAAGCAAGAAAGGATGCCGAGACCTTGGCACTACAAAAAGTCATGATGGACCAAATCAAGTCAATGCGAGCAGACATCTTCGACAACAGAATACAATCAACTGATAAAGTAAAATTGAATCAAGCAATCAATGAAGTCAACCGCTCGCCACTAAGCCCAGAGCTGCTAAGCAAGTCCATACCAGTGAAATGTATTATGCCAGTCTTTAACTCGATCTTCGAAGGAACGGGAGATGCAACCCTCCACATCAAAATGTACCAAAGATTATTCCTAGCTTGGGCAAACACGGATGAGGTTCTCTGCAAGTATTTCCCATCCAGCTTGAAAGGAGAGGCTTTAGCTTGGTATGATAGTCTGGCAGCAAGTTCAATTTCATCTTTTGAAGAGTTATCCAAAGTCTTCATACTACATTTCCTTTACAACAACTCATCAAAACCTGGCGTAGAAAAACTTTTCAGTCTCAAGGTAAGACCCAAAGAATCTATTAAAAGCTTGACTGAGAAGTGGACAGCGCAATGCGTGGAAGTTGGAAATGGAGCTTCGGAAAAGGATAAAGTAAGAGCATACCTGAACGCACTTGACAAGGATCATCCACTGTATGATAAGCTCTTCTCCAAGAACGTAGAAACACTCCAAGATTTTCGGAAATATCAGAAGGAGCGAATCACGTTGGAAGAAATCAAAGAACAAGCAGCCCTAAGCAAGGAAACCATCTCGAAGCAGGTGCACTTGATAAATAACCTATCGTTGGAGGAGCAAGATCTGTAACGACCCATAAGCAGGTCAATGACTATAGACTAGTCAAATGACAATTACACTGCGTAATGACTCAATTGATTGAGTTTAAATATTAAATATAGGAATTAATGAAACCATAATTTGGACCAACTAATAGTACCATTAGATAGATCTCGAAAAGTTAGGCAAAATCGACTAGTAGAACACATGAATCGGATGTCGGACGAGGAAGATACGACACTCAGAAAATTGTCAATAGGTCATCCCTTAGTAATCCTGTAGAGGTGGTAATAGTGAAACCGTATGGGGTGTAAATGAGGTGTAAGTTTAATTAATATTTGATTAAATCCTTAATAAATCCTGATTAGGTTAAACTAATAAGATAATTAGTAATTAATGTTAATCATATTGGGTGTAAAAGAAGTGTGATTATGTAATTATAACTATTTAAACAATTTGAGGAGATTATCTTCTCTTCATGTGGAGAAGGAGGTGGTGGAGTTTTGTGGGTAATACAGGGAGATGGTTAGATGTTGATAAGAGTGAAATAACTTGATAAGAGTTGAAAAAGAATTTTGGAAAAAAAAGGAGAGTTTTAGTAGAAAGAAATGAGAGAGTTAGTGAGTGAGGGAAAAAGAAAGAGAGAAAGGTTGAAGGATGATTGAAGTTATTAAACGTTAGAGGTATGAGAGATTAGACAGGAAGTATAAACTAGAAGCAGTAGGGAATATATTAGAAGGATTATCATGGTGTTAACATGAATAATGAGTTTAATTGATGATGGTGATAGTGATCATGAAGATGATGATCATAGAACTCTCTTGAATAATAAAGGTAACATTTCTGTTTGATTTAATCACGTAAATAGCGATATGGGTGATTGTTAGATATGACAAATAGTGTATAATCAATCTTATAGATAATTTTGAGATGATCATGATTTAGGGTTTACTACTGCCCTGTTTGGAAACGTAAATATTATAGATCTAAGTATTTTTATTGATTTTTTGTTAAAACATGAAAGATGGAGGTCTGATCCTTGTCTTTCCATAGCAACTGAGTTTGCTTGATTTCGTTAATAATTGAATTTATGGCGACCATTTTTGTAACTGCTATCAAATCTGGAAATCTGAGTAAAAACAGCTGTGAGGTGACCTGTTTTAGGCCATTTTTAGGCTGATAGGAATTTTATTAGATTTTTCTCAAAACATAGAAGTTGGAGTACGTTTCTCAGGCTTTCCATTCATGTATAGCATGATTCTAATGGATCAAAATTTAAAGAAATAGAGGCCCCGAAAGTTAGACCCTTGTGCAGTTTTCTACATGAAAAACATGAATATTTGGCTAAGTATTGATAGAGAAGATGACCGAGTCAGCTGAGTCAGACACCTGACTCACGGCTCAGATCGAGTCAGATAGGTAAACGGGTTTGGTAAACGGGTAAACGGGTTTGTAAATGGATCGGGTCATGGTTGACCCGTATAACCATATGTTGACACGTGGCATGGGCCGGTTTGGCGTGTCCGGGTTCAGGCCCGTTGGGCGATGGGTTAGGGTTCAGTTTCACTATTTTGGGTTTTTGGACCAATTAGAGTCCAAATTAGCTTTTGGTCCCTTCTGCAAAGTTGGAGAGCTTCGCGAGACCTTCGAAATGACATATAATTCATATCATTTTGATATGTAGATTATTTATTATGAAATAAATGGTTATTAATAGATTAACGAATAAATAGTAAAATAGGAAAGGATAGTAGTTCACATAGATGTTAATTATGAACTTGTAGGATATTTTATTGTACTTATTGTATGAGCCTATTGGCTACTCATTGAATGATTGTATGATTAACTTCTATTTTGTAATAACAACGATTAGTACGAAAGCTGAACCAGTGGATGAAGGACTTCAAAGTAGGCAGGGATTGTCATCAATCCAGGTGGGAACTCTTATAACCTTCTTGTAATCATTGATTAGTTTAAGTTTAAGTTATATGAAGCATGTTTGTGTGTGTTGAATGGGTATGCGTCTGATATGTAATACCTAGTCTCTTTGGCTCTGGATGGGGGGGAGATAGTGTGATTACATATTGGGTGGTTTGTTATGGTCTTATTGGTATGATTGGAACCATCCTAATGTGATTGTCATAGAGAATGGCTGGCTAGGTCGTACTGGTATGGTCGGATCATTTTATGGGGAATACCATACTATCTGACTGGTTATGCTAACGTTTACTCGGGAGAAATCCTGGTTTCATAAACTGTATGGGCACTTTATGAGATTGCTATGCGGGGACGGGTTAGAGATAACAATCCTTATTTAACATGTTGTTGACTTGAATTGAGTGATTGGGTGTTTTATTATGAGCATGCGGGTATGGTTGGAATTATCCTTTTGTGATTATCATACAGAATGGCTGGCTAGGTCGTACCGGTATGGTCGGATCATTTTATGGGGAATACCATACTACCTGGTTACTGCTTTCCTTTAGTAGAATTGTAAAGGATATTAGTGATTACTTGAATGCTGTATTAGTTTTTCCACTGAGCACCCTTCAGGATGATGTGCTCACTCGTTTCCACTTCAGTTTCAGTTATCAGAAGCGATGATGCACGTGAAGATTTAAGTTTCGTACTCTAAAGAGTTAGCGAGTTATAAAGGTGTTTGTGATATATTTTTCATCTGTGTTTATTGTAACATCAACACATTATATTATTTATATCACTTGAGAGGTTCATTTATATATTATCAGAGAGGGTTAGTTTTGGGGTTAATCTGTAGATTCAAATTGTAATTTAGAGTTTAATTACTTGTATTAGATCCTTAATGCCTCATGGCATAGAATGTGCCTTTGACTTCTAAGTAGGTCGATTTTTGGGGCGTTACAAGATCATAGTGTAAGCAATCAAGTTGTCAATTATTCAAAAAGGGAAAGGCAGAACGACAATGGGAGATATGGAAACGAAGTAAAATTTGGTGATGGAAGATACAACGATAATAGGAAATATAACGACAACAGAGGAACTGACACCCTAGGAGGCTACGAGGTAAATAACCCAAGAAAAGGGTATGAAGGTAACAAAAAGTTCGGTACACCTAGATCGGGATTTCCTCCATTTCAGGACAGAAAGCTTCCAAAGTTATGTGTTTCCATCGAAGCAGCCCTTCGAAGCATCGAGCAGTCCGAGTCTGCAGGCGAGATAAGATACCCAAAGAGTAGGGTAAACCAGCCAAACCACACAAGAAATTCGAGGGACTTCTGCGAATTCCACAAGTTTTATGGGCATTCCACTGAGAACTGTGTTACGGCACACGATCAAATTTATTATTTCATTACAAAAGGGAAATTTAACCATCTTCTGAAATTACCAAACCCGCCCCCAAATCAGCCACAACCAAAGGAAGAAAAGAAGCACGAGGCGTATGTCATAACAATTGATCGAAATATTCTGAGATACAATGATTGCAATTCGATAGTACATGCAGAAGTTAGCGAGCGAAGTCTCAGAAGCCACATCACCGATAGAATCCACAATAGAGATTTCGAAGGAAAGGAGATAATGAATGTGGCAACGAAAATGCATCTCGAAGAATGGCAGAAGCAATCAGTTTACTTTTCGGCGTTGGACATCCCGGACGGGGGAAGATTGCATAATGACCTGTTGGTTATAACTCTACATATCGAGGAATTAACAATGCCAAGAATACTGGTGGAGCCTGGTAGTTCCGTCGACATACTCTTCGGCAGGACCCATGACATGCTATTTGGAAAGGAGGCTTCGCTGGTTCCCTCATCGTATAACGTTTTCGTATTGAATGGAAAACCTTCAATGCCAAGAGGAGAGTTGTCTTTAACAATCTACATGGGAAAGATGCAACTTCCAACATCATTCTGCGTGGTCGACATAGATTCTCCATACAATGCAATGTAGGAAGACCTTGGCTCCACATCCTAATGGGGGTAGCCTCCACCCTCCATAGAAGAATTCGATTTCCTACTCCGCTCGGAATTGCAGAAATAGTGGGTGACCCTATCGAAGCATGGGTATGCAATGAGATGGACGTCCAGCAGAGGGAGAATTCGAAGCATGATCCTGCAAGCCAAAACAAGCAGTCAAAAATAACTGAGTCACGCATAAAGGAATTCATCGCAGAAGTGGAAACAGGGATGGCTAACGCCACAATAAAAAACTCGGAAGCAACCCCAAGTTTAGCCATAACACCAGTAAATAAGGGAAAAGGTCTGTCCCTTGAAAACAGAGAACAATTCGTGATAATAGGCAATGCAATAGCACCAACGAAAGGAATGCTACATGAATTAAGCTCGTCCAGTAAGGGAAAGGAAATATCCAAATGAGAGCTATTACAGCTTTCATTGGCTATATTAAAGCTCAACCTATTACAGTACTCATTGATTCGGGATCAACCCACAACTTTCTTCACCCATCCTTTGCAAAACGTTATGGTTACGAGAATACATCTTATTCTCCCATAAATGTTACTGTAGGTGATGGTGCACAATTGAAAACTAGAGGAATTTGCTTAAACATCACTATGGAGCTACAACAATATACTTTTACCACTGATTTTCATTTGTTGGATATTAGCGGATGTGATGCAGTCTTAGGAGTTCAATGGCTACGTACTTTAGGACCTATTAAATGGGATTTTGATAAGCTGACAATGCAGTTCAACATTAATGGCGCAACTATTTCACTAATTGGCAATAATTCTTCATCAGTTATGCTCTTAGACGACTCTTCAATGCAGCGTTTATTGGACAAAGAGAATTATAGAGTTTTCTTTCAACTATCAACTATTAATGCTTGTTCAGTTAACAGTCCAACGGCTATACCACCTGAGATACAACAATTAGTTTCTCAATTTGCTGCCATTTTCAAATCTCCAACTACTCTTCCGCCTGAACGTATGCATGATCATAAAATTCCTCTAATCCCAGGCTCTGCTCCTGTTAATGTGCGACCCTATCGATATCCATATTTTCAAAAAGCTAAAATAGAGAACATTATCACAGAGCTACATCAAGCTGGTTTTATTCGTCCAAGCTCTAGTCCATATTCTTCTCCTATCTTGATGGTACGTAAGAAAGATGGGTCTTGGCGTATATGTGTTGACTATAGAGCTCTAAACAAGTTAACCATCAAAGACAGATTTCCCATTCCAGTTGTGGACGAGTTACTGGACAAATTGCATGGTGTAACTGTATTTTCCAAACTTGATTTACGATCTGGTTACCATCAGATCAAGGTACATAAACAAGATATTCCCAAGACGGCATTTCGAACTCATGATGGACACTGTGAGTTTCTTGTCATGCCTTTCGGTCTCTCTAATGCACCAGCTACGTTTCAGAGCTTGATGAATCATATTTTTCGTCCTTACTTACGCAGGTTCGTGTTCGTATTCTTTGATGATATTTTAATTTACAGCAAAAACATGTATGAGCATATTCAACACTTAACTATCGTGTTTGAACTTTTACAAGCTAATACGTTATTTGTCAAAGAATCTAAATGCACATTTGCTCAGAAGTCAGTGGGATATCTTGGTCATGTTATTTCTGCTGATGGGGTTTCAGTAGAGAATGACAAGATACAATGCATCCTAGACTGGCCTGTTCCTACTACGATCAAGGAATTGAGAGGATTTTTAGGATTAGCTGGCTACTGTCGTAAGTTTGTGAAGGATTTTGGCAAAATTACTGCGCCATTGACTCAACTATTGAAGAAGGATGCGTTTATTTGGAGTGACAGTGCTACTAATGCATTTAAGCTTCTTCAAAAGGCCCTCACTACTACACCTGTTCTCATCCTTCCAGATTTCTCGAAGGAATTTTCAATTGAATGCGATGCATCTGGTAATGGTTTAGGTGCAGTTCTAACACAATTACGAAGACCAGTTGCTTATTTTAGCAAATCTTTGTCTGGTAAGAATCTCAATCTCTCTATTTATGATAAAGAGATGCTAGCAATAGTTTCAGCAGTTCAAAAGTGGCAACCTTATTTACTAGGACGACATTTCAAAATACTCACTGATCACAGAAGCCTTAAATACTTGTTGGATCAAAAGTTATCTTCAATGGAACAACAACAGTGGCTTTCTAAACTACTTGGTTTTGATTATGAGATCATTTTTTGTCAAGGTAAAGAGAATATTGCAGCTGATGCATTATCTCACAACACTAGCTTCAATTTCAGCTTGAGTGTGCCAATTTTTTCTAGAGTCAGTGACATCATTTAAGAATGTCACAATGATGGTGAGATGAGTATTATTATTCAGCAATTACGTGACACCACAACTGCTAAACCAATTTTCTCATATAATGAGGGTGTTTTACGTTACAAGAATCGCATAGTTGTAGTTCCTACTTCTTCATGGTGCAACAAACTTCTGGAGGAATTTCATTCAAATCCTATAGGTGGTCACTCTGGTTACTTACGTACTTACAAGCGACTTCAACATAACTTTTATTGGAAAGGCATGAAAAATTCAGTAAAAGAGTTTGTTGCCCACTGTGATGTGTGTCAACGAAATAAATCTGAAGCTATATCACCTCCAGGTCTTTTAAATCCTCTTCCCATTCCTGATGACGTATGGATGGATATCTCCATGGACTTCATTGATGGTTTTCCACTGTCAGACCGTAAGAACTTTATATTGGTGGTTGTTGATCGTCTGTCAAAATACGCTCACTTTGTAGCTCTCAGACATCCATATTCTGATTGCTCTATTGCAGATGTTTTTGTGCGCGAAATAGTTCGTCTTCATGGAATGCCAAGAAGTATAGTAAGTGACCGTGATCCCATCTTTATGAGCAATTTTTAGGAAGCTTATTTTTCTCTACAGAAAACTACTTTGTGCCGCAGTTCAGCATATCACCCTCAATCTGATGGGCAAACTGAGGTAACTAATAGAACTTTGGAATGTTACTTACGCTGTTTTGCGGGAGTGAATCCTAGAGAATGGACCAAGTGGTTACCGTGGGAAGAATGGTGGTATAATACTAGTCATCACTCAGCTATAAATATGTCACCTTACCAAGCTTTGTACAGTCGACCTCCGCCAACTATTTCTTCATATCTTCCTGGTTCTACTTTTGTTCATGTTGTTGACTTAAGTTTAAAGGCTAGAGATCACACTTTAAAGCTTCTCAAGTCTCATTTGCATGATGCTCAAGCAAGGATGAAGAATTACACAGATGCACACCGTACAGAGAGAGTTTTCTCAGTGAATGATTGGATTTATCTCAGATTGCAACCCTATCGACAGACATCTGTGGTTGATCAACCTTTCTCTAAACTTTCTCTGAAATTCTATGGTCTGTTTCGTGTCATAGAGAAGATAGGGTCAGTTGCTTACAAGTTAGAGTTACCTGCTGCTAGCCGCATTCATCCTGTATTTCATGTTTCTCAGTTGAAACAGAAGCTTGGTACGACTACAAATGTTGAACAAGTATTACCTTCTATTAGTGATTTTGACAAGTGGGAACCAGAAATCCTTCTTGATCGTAAGACGTTTATGAAAAGTAATCAGACAGGCACTAAGTGGCTAATAAATTGGAAGGATCAGTCTCATGACGAAGCTACTTGGGAGGATGCAGATACAATTATCAACCGTTTTCCAGAGTTTCAAGCTTGAGGACAAGCTGTTTTTCATGGGTGGTGGGATGTTGCGACACCAACACTGCTTGCCTTAGTTAGTTTACTATATTTCCCTTATTTAGTTTGATGTTAAACTAGGAAGTTGCATTGAATACAACTAGTTATATTTAGGGGTTTGGCATGATTGCCATAGTTAAAGTTTACTTGGTTAAGAAGTCTGTAAAGCTATATAAGCTCGTCTCGCAAAACTTTGGAAGACAATTAATAAAACAGTTTCGTTTTCTTAAACTCTTTTCTTCAAAGCAGAGGTTGCTAACCCCAAATCAAAAGGGTTTTATCCTAAGGTTCTAAACCCAATAGTTCTGTTTTCTGCTGTTTTGGTCTAGAACCCTAACAGAAGCTAGGTATCCTACTTTCTTTCACAATCATATAATTTGAACTCCATGTTGATTAGTAAAACGAGGCTGGGCAGCCTTTTGCCTAGTATCTTCAGTCGAACCCCATCCCAATTTGGCAAGTTCAAGTCGATACTCATCGGTTAACCGAGCAAAATGGTCTTTCGAGGAGTTCGCCTTTGCTAGATCCCTGTTTATTTCATTACAGCCCTCCTTCAAACCGTCATTTTGTTTACTCAGTTCCTTATTGACATTCTTCAAAGCTGATACCTGTATTTTCAAATTCTTAATATCCTCTTCTAATTTCTCAATTACCAATCTACCAGGCACACCAATTGACCGCTCCTTGCGAGCAACATCCCGCTCTTGTGTCAGCCGAGTAATATCCAACTGAAATTGATGCATCTCTCGAGCATTTTTTTGATTCTTACTCTTTTCATGATCAATTAACTGCTCCGATTTAACTCTCTTTCTCTTCTCCCCGACTAAAAGATTCTCAGCTTCCAACCTTTTCCTCTTATAATAATCTCGGTCATCTCGAGCTTCAGTCCTTTCTCTCGTAAGACGCTCCACTTCATCTCGACGACTTTTGTTAACCTCGTAGGCAACATTAGTATACTTGCGACTCTCTTGGGAATAAGTACTAAGAGCTTGTTGATACTAATTTTCCCGTATCATACTTCAAGTGAATATTGTTTGAGATTCGATTGCCTAAGTCACTGGTGGCCTTTGTTCGTTAATAACCGGGGATTAGTTCGTGAATTTGAACGTATTATCGTTGGTTATTATGATCCAAGTCGGCTACTGACGGCAATCGTGGTAATATCTTGAAGACAATCGTCGACAAAGTTAACTACAAAAGGTATAACTAAAACGATAATCAACACAACAATTTAACGAGGTTCAGCAGCCATGTGCTTACGTCCTCGGGGGTAAAATCATTGTTCTATTATATCAAATAATAAAGCTTTCTCTGGTTTACACTATAAGTCACTTCAATTTGTTAATGGATAGAGGTCAAATGGAATCTGGAGAATGTTCATCCGAGAATTCTCACTCCTATCTATCATTTCCCAAACTTTGCGACCCCTACTACTGCTGATGAGAGGGGTTATTTATAGTACTCCCATGGCCATCGCTCTTTGCTACCCTTGGTTGCTTCAATCTTCAGCTCGGTGACCGCGCTTATCATCCAATCCAAGCTCGTCGTACTAATATGTGGAGGATCCTTGCTGTATTCATACGATGTAGGCTCCTTATTGGTTAAGGTTTCTACTCTCCGTAGCTGGCTGGACCAATCCCCAATGGACAGACAACTTCTGTCCTGCTGTCAACAACATTAAATGCGGTGTGACTACTCCTTAACGTGTCTTCTTTCTCCTAGTATCCTAGGTTGATGATCCTTCGATCTCCTCCCTTGGATTTCATCGTCTCGTGATGAGATGTTGCTTTTCTGGGATATGCTTTTATCCTTCGCGATTCTCGTTGCCTCCGTGCGTAACTTCCGGAGATGGCGCCACGTGTCCATCCGAAATTATGCATTAACAGTTTGCCCCTTTTCTTTCAGTTATTGATATGGGCAATTATGGAAGAAAATCTCCGCATATGCCACCATTTTTCAAATAATGGTGGGCCCTTCTTTCACGCCTTTTCGTGGTTTTGTGGGAGTTTGCGTTTTTCTTGATTTTCTATAAATAACGGATTTGGGGACGTGATCTTTATCTTCTTCAGTTCTAACTTCCCTCCTGTATGCTTCCTTCTTCATCTTTGGTCACTGGTTCTTCATTTCTCCTCCATTTGTCTCAAGATTTCTTCAAACCCTAATGACACGGAAACCATCAAGTTCTAAGTCGAAATCTTCTTCCAAGAAGTCGAAGAATGCTACTATGGATTCAAGTGTATTTTCAGCTACTCCTTCTTCGTTGCAGGCTTTTCCTCGTCTCTCGAGTTCTTCTGGTGATGTTAAGAAAAATCTTCTCGTTGTTGGTGACGGTCTTGTTCCTTCTAGAGTGGATAGGGAGCTTAACTATGAACTGCGGCGCCTCCGTCCTTCTGAAGATGACAGTTATCGTCATTGGAGTCTTGCCAAAATAAAAGAATCTTTTGGTTTGACCCATTTCGATATTTCCTTCTTTGATGGTGATGTGGATGTTCTGACCGAGGATATGATTAGGAATTTTCCTTATGCTGAGAATTCCTTACTCATATCCGTTGGTCAGTTAGCTGTTGGTCTTGCCCTTCCCTTGTACGATCCTGATGATACTTTCTTTATTGACGTCTTCGTTGACCGAGACAATCCCTCCTTGTGTCAGCAACTTTGTGGTATACAACAGTATACTGGTAATTTTTTCTGCCTTTTATATGAGTGCTGGCTTCGTGCTTAAGGTCGTACTCGCATGAGATGTTATGATCCCTTTTCTTTAGCAATGGTTCGTCGAGAAGATTATACTCCTCAAAACTTCAACTTGACCTGGGGGGACTCCGTTCAGAGCTCTAACGTGGTGCCTTGGTCAGTTGGACCTCATCGATTTGCCCCTTCTGCTAAGTGAATCCGTGACAAGGTCCCTCTTTTGCTGGATGATTGTGATGATCCTGACTTGCTAGTTATCCCTGAGACAGTTAGTCTTCCTTTTCCTGTTGATCAGAGGCTTCGTCTTAGTCGTGATCATCGGTGGATGCGTACTCCTCTTCGTATCACTGGTCCGTGGGTTGCTTGCTTTAGGAAATCTCGGTCCCAGCCTGGCTTTTTCCTTCCTCGCTTGATGAAAGATCTTCCTCCACGCTATCGAACCTTTATCGCCTGGTGCTTTAATCTGACTCCTTCGCGCGTATGTATTTCTGTTTTTGTCTTCAGTTTCCTGTTATTAAAATTTCTTCTAACAGATTGCTTTTCTCCTGGTTGCCAGTCCCTGAGGGCTAGTGTACCTTCACCTAGCGTTAGTGACAATACTTATACTCGAAAGAGAAAAATTGGTGCTGGGTTAGTGAAAAATATTGACAACAAACCAGTTGGCGTTACTTCGTTGTCGAAGGTATGGGTAATTGACATCCTCTCTTTGTGTGTATGTAGTTGTCCCCCTTTGCCCGTACCTTAGAAAAATGATTTTGCGTTTTTCAGCGTGTTGCTAGGAAGAAACCAAGGGCCGAAGTAAAATCTGCTGACGGAGTTGGTGAGCCCGAGGAATCTTTTGCTTCTAGGGTGAGCGCGGGTGTTGAAGATAGCTCCGAAGATGTTTCCTCTGGTCACCATAGTGATGATGGCGTTGCTGCTCAAAGTTGCCTACCTGCCCCTGCAGTTGTGGATATTACTGATGACGCCGATGTGAAGGACAGCCAGTACCCAAAGTTTTCTTCTTCTCTTGAAACACAGGTTAACATGAAAGATGCGGCTGAGCTTTTGTCTTGTTCCGCCGAGGTTTGCATCCCTTATTCGTCTGGTATTCTTGAGTCAGTGGTGAAATCTGCTACTCCAGCCTCCCCCTTGTCCTTTACTGTCGTAAAACCCGTGGACTGGTCTTCGTTCTTCTTAAAAGATCTTGATCCTCCTTTGGGTTCACAAATGTCCATCACGATGACTGGGTTTCAGAGTTGAAGTCCGAAATTAACGTTGTTACGATGTTGACGGAAGAATATAGGCGTGTTGCTGAGGAATCTAGGGCTCGTGAAGAAACTGTGGTTGCCGAAACTGCCCTCTTAAAATCCCAACTTCGTGATTTTGATGCTAAGGTAGCCGCTGTTGTTGCTTCTCAAACGGAGGGGCAGAGTCTCACCTACGCTCGTTCTGCTGCGATAACCGTGAACGAAGCTTTCGTTGAAGCCGAATGTCATTTCCCTGGCATCGCTTTTCCGAGGATGGATGTCCCTTAGTTGCCCTTTCTTACGGAAGAAATTATTCGGAATTTCCTGTTTACACCTGCATTTTGACCTGTTGGGTGAATTCCTGGCCATTTCTTGCCTTCGTGAACCTGTCTTCTGTTGCTTGTAACTTTTTGTAATCGGATATATCTGAATGGTAACCTTGTTGATCATGAGATCTTCTCCCTAGTGTCTATTTGTAATCGGATATATATTTGAATGGTAACCTTGTTGATCATGAGATCTTCTCCCCAGTGTCTATTTATAATCGGATATATCCGAATGGTAACCTTGTTGATCATGAGATCTTCTCCTTAGTGTCTACTTTTTCAGGCATTTCAACCTTCTTGGGTTAAGCATTATCTTTCAACCATCCTTGGCCAGGGGATGATTTAGGACATTAACCCGGGAGAAGGATTCTCCCGCTAGGGGCGACGTTCGAGTTATCTCTATCATTGGGATTCGTACGCATCACCTCATACATATTAATGAGGATCCTAGAGATGACCTGTGATCAGCATGTATACTCCTGTCATGGCAATTTTTCTGTTGCGCTTAGGCTGCTGACAATCGTATCATTGCACTTACATCGCTGTTACTTTTAAAATCCTGTCACCTTTGGAGCAAAAAAACGTTTTATTAATATACTCCGCCGTAGCGCCCTTATCGTGGAAAGTAACACAAGATGAGTGGTGGAACTTCGGACTGGTAACTCCTGCTCCTCCTTTACCCTATGGGTAGTACTTCTTAATGTACCGGGCGTTCCATGGGTGTTGCAAAGTGTCTCCCTGCATGTTTATGAGATAATAGGATCCCTTCCCTGCAATATCTTCAATGACATATGGTCCTTCCCATACGGGGGCTAGTTTGCCCCATACAGTCTTCTTTTGGTATGGTGGTATCTGCCTCATTACAAATTCTCCCACCGTAAAGCTTCGAAGAATTACCTTTTTGTTCTATTCCTTGGCTATCTTTCGTTGATAATTTTCCATTCTTTGAAGTACAGTCTCCTTTCGTCCTTCTAAATCATATAACTTTTCGTAGATCAGGTTCTCCCATGCTTCGGTCTTGGTTGTTGGGATGATGACCTCAGTGGGAATCACAGCTTCGGTTCCGTAGGTCAGCATGAAAGGTGTTTCTCCTGTTGCTTCTTTTCGAGTTGTTCGGTACGCCCATAGCACGTTGTGCAACTGTTCACACCATTTCCTTTTATAGTTGTCGAGCTTCTTCTTTAGGATCAGGGCTATGGTTTTGTTCGTGGATTCTGCCTGACCGTTGCTTTGTGGGTACGTCGGTGTTGATTTGATGTTTTGGATCTTGTAGGTATCGAACAACATGTCGATGTTCCTTCCGCTAAGTTGTGCTCCGTTGTCAGATACTATGGCCGCCGGAATTCCAAACCTACAAATGATGTGTTCAAAAAGAAACTTGAATACGTCTCGATCTCTTATGTGGGCAAGGGGTGCAGCCTCTACCCACTTGGTGAAATAGTCAGTGGCGACTATCAGGAACCTTCGATTGCCTGACCCTGCTACCAGTGGGCCTACTATATCCACTCCCCATTTTGCGAATGGCCAGGGACTTAGTACGGCATTTAACTCTGTTACTGGTGCTTTGAATTTTCTTGCAAACTGCTAACATGCAAAACATCATCTTGCCATTTCCAATGCGTCTACGTTCATACTTGGCCAGTAGTATCCTTGTAGCCGAGCTTTCTGCGCCAGGGATCTCATGCCGCTGTGGTTTCCCGCGTCTCCATAATGTATGTCTTTTAAGATGTGCATCCCATCTTCCTTCGTGATGCATCTGAGTAGCGGTCCCATGAACGTAGACTTGTAGAGGATTCCTTCCCGAAGATGATACCTTGCTGCTCTTGAGATGATCTTCTTCGCGTACTTGGGATCCTCGGGCAATGCTTCGTTGCTTAAGTATTGGTGAAGTGGTATTCTCCAATCGTCTTCTACTTCGTTGCCTTTTGTATTTGGTGAGCTGGATACTCCTTCCACGTTCATAGCTTCTTCTTCCGCAGCTTCAGTATTCACCAATGGTTCATAGACTCTTCCCACCTTGATGGACGTAACCTTGGGGTTCCGTAGCATAGATGATATATATGCCAATGCGTCTGCATGTCTATTATCCTTCCTTGTTACGTGCCTGTATGTTACCTTTTCAATCTTCGTCGTGAATTCTTGTGCTAACTTCAAGTAGGCAGCAAGGCATAAATCCAAAGTTTGGTATTTAAGCTCGATTTGCCTAATGACAAGTTGTGAGTCGCTGGTGATCCTGACGTCCGTGATGCCCAACTCGATTATTAGTCGCAACGCATGGATCATTGCTTTGTACTCCACGATGTTGTTTGTGTATTCTTCAAATTCTAATCTGAATGCATGCAAGATTTTATCTCCTGTCGGGGTGGTTATCACGATTCTTATTCCTGCGCCTTCTTTGTTGGAAGACCCATCCACAAACACTTCCCATCTTCGAGAGTTGACTGGTTCCAACAGATCGTTAGGATCTTCTTTGTCTTCTTCGGCTCCTGGTATATCATCAATTTCTTCTTCGTCTTTGAGAGGTAGGTCCGCCAAGAAATCTGCCAACACCTGTGATTTTTCCGCCGTCCGAGGTTCGAATATAATTTTGAACTGTGTTATCTGCGCATTCCATTTGGCTATGCTCCACTCTTTGTGAATTTCGGAGGACTTGGACGATTGGTGCCTTCGTTAGGACTCTCACTGTATGTGCGTTGAAGTAGGTTCGCAGTTTTTGGGTTACGAATACGAGAGCCAGGATGATCTGCTCCATCTTCGTGTAGTTTCTTTCAGCGGGGTACAAAGTCTTGCTGATGTAGTAAATATGTATTTCCTCCTTCTTGTTTGTCCTGACTAGGACCGCGCTGCTTGCGCTGTTGGTTGCCGCCAAATACAGAGTTAATACTTCGTCTTTGTCTGGCCTTTAGCGTCGGAAGGGTGGCTAGGTGCTCTTTGACTTTTTCGAAAGCCTGGTGGCAGTCTTCTGTCCATGCGAACCTGCAATCCTTCCTTAGTGTGGAGAAGAAATCCTTGCATCTATCTGATGATCGGGCTATGAATCTTCCGAGTGCCGCCAGTCTTCCGCTCAATCTTTGAACGTCCTTCAGGTTCTTCGGTGGTAGCATGTCCACCACCGCTCTGACTTTCTTCGGATCCACCTCGATTCATTTTTTGGTGACTAAATACCCTAAGAATTTTCCGGAGGTCACCCCGAAGGTACACTTCTCCGGATTTACCTTCATTTTGCAACTTCGCATGGCTTCGAATATTTATCTGAGATCCGCCAAATGATCTTTCGACTTCAGACTTTTGACGAGCATGTCGTCAACGTATACCTCCAAGTTTTTTCCAATCCATTGTTTGAATATTTTATCCACCAGTCTCTGATATGTGGCTCCTGCGTTTCTCAATCCGAAGGGCATTCTTGTATAACAATATAACCCTCTCGGAGTGAAGAAGGCAGTATGTTCTTGATCTTCTTCGGCCAGGGCCATTTGATTATACCCCGAGTAGCCATCCATAAAAGATAGTAATTCGTGACATGAAGTCGCATCGACCAGTTGGTCAATGCTTGGTAAGGGATAACTGTCCCTTGGGCAGGCTTTGTTAAGATTGCTGAAGTCGATGCAAATTCTAACGCCTCCATTCTTCTTCGGTACTATCACCATATTTGATACTCAGGTCGGATACATTACTTCTCTGATGAATCCCGCGTCCATCAGCTTTTGGAGCTCCTTTTCCACCGCTTCGTGGTATACGGGGGCTACCTTCCTTATTCTCTGCTTGAATGGTAGTGTGTCCGGATTTATCCGAAGGTGGTGGGATACCACCGACGGATCTATCCCTGGCATATCCTTCATTGTCCACGCAAATATATCCAATTACTCCTTCAGTAGCTCTTTCAGTTTTACTTCCATAGGTTCTTCCAACAGCGTTCCTATGCTTACCTCTCGTGGTCGTTCTTCGGTTCCAATATTGATTCTCTTCGTTGGCTCGACAGATGGGAATAGTTGCTTCTGGGCTCCTACGGATGTGAAGGTCTGTAATTCTTATTTGTCCCCAGTTGATGTTGATGCCATCATTACAGCTGGGAGTAACGATGTCGTCTTTGCCGCCTTAATTTGCTCATTGTATTCTTCGTACCGCTTTTCCTTCTCCTCTTCCTTTGGTTTCCCTTTATTCTTCTTAAGTGCTTCTTGGACTTCGTTGTGATGTTGGGCTTCGGCAGCGTCACACCTTCGCGCATCTTGTTGGTCTCCTTTGATCTCCATTTCTCCATAGGGAGTGGGAAATCTTAGGTGCTGGTGATATGTCGAAACGGTTCCTCTCAGACGGTGGACCCAGAGTCTCCCCATGATGGCGTTATAGGGTGAAGGTGAATCGACAATGTTGAATCTTGTCATGGTCTTCATAGGTCATGCGTCTACCTGCAATACTATTTCTCCCTTCGGTTTGGATGTGGATCCGTTTAATCCATAAATCGTACACGTAGATGCGTCAATTTGCCCGTCCTTCAACCCCATCCGAAGATAAGGTTCGTAGAAAAGCACATTAAGCGAACCTCCATCTATTAGTATTTTGGAAACGTTCCACCCGTGGATTGGTAAAGTAACCACCAGAGGATCATTATGCATTTCGACATCTTAGTTGATGTCCTTGGTAGAAAATGTGAGCGGAGTCGCCATCCATTCCTCCCATTCGTCGGTTAGCCTTCCGTTTAACTTTTATACTTCGTGCTCTGAGGTTCGCCTTCTTGTTCTTAAGATTTTGCATATGTCTCCTGGTAACGAGGGTTTGCTCTCCTGCTGGAATGTGATCATATTGAGTGACTTGTAACCTTCGGGTAGCCGTACTGTTTTCTCTTGCGCTGATACGTTTGTTGTCGAGGCCGTCTGCCCGGCACAAAACTACGTCATTGGTATCCCAGTAGACCAACACCCGAAGATAGTATTTCAGGTGTGCTGCCGGGTCGGTAGTTCCGTCATAACAAGCGAAATTTGGCAATGGGAACTTCGGTGGTATTTTACTTCGTTCGAGCCTGACAGATAGAGGAGTCGTCCTAGCTTCTTGCTTGGCTTCCTCCAATTTGTATCCTCCTTGTTTAGATTTCAAATCCGCCAACTGTTCCATGACGTATTTCAACTGAGTTGCCATTTCTCCCATCTGTGGTGGTGTTATCGTATCTCCTCGCTGTTGAGACTGCGTTCCATGGCTTTGAGTTTGGCACGGTCTTCCATGTGAGACAGAATGACTTGGAATGTTGTGGATTTCCCTTTGCGGCAGGTCGATCCTCCCTTGGTACCCTCCTGGTATGCATATGGGTGGCGATGCCCGAATCCTATTCCTTAGCGAAGAATAGCTCCGTGGTGCTTCTGAATTGACCTCGTCATCTCCTATGGGTTGGTAGCTTCGGGCTCGCGATTATCGTTCTCTCGCCTCTGTACTGTCCCGCAACGCCTGATTTTCCTGCGCCAAGGCGTATAAAACCTCATCCTGTTCTTTCTGGTCCTGGAGTAAAGCTTTCAGCCGCGCTGCTAGTGGGGATTCGTTCGTTCCTTCGGCTCCGTTGTTGACTTCATTGTTAGTAACTGGTCCCACTTCATTGTACGACTCTTCTGATGTGGTTGCAGTATGAACTGACACCGAGTTCGCTGTTTGCTCGACAGGGGTGTGATGAATTTGATCTCGTCCTGGATCTTCTTCTTCAACCATCTCCTCTGCGGGCAATGGCATTCCGTACAACGGATTCCTATCTCTTGCTGGCTCATCGAAAGCTACCGTCATACTCCTGTGCGCACTTCGTGGCCGATTGACTGTAATCTACTTCGTGTTAGCACGGGTTGCTGTCGGCTTCCGGTTATCAATGGCCTTGCTTCGTTAGCCATGAGTTTTTCCACTCCTTTTCCTGCTGTAATGTCGGAAAATAGAAGATGATGGTAAAGTGGTTTTCGGAAATACGAGCTTTCCTTACCCAGCTATTTCTCCAGGGGAGTTTCAGAAAGTAGTGATAGCTCTTTTTCCTAACTATGGTCTGAACTATTAGTTAAGAAATTACTCTGGTGACTTTTTCAACAAGAAATCCTTTTTGATGGATTTGGAGGATATCGTCTGCTTGTTGCTTTTACAACCAAGTTTGTTTCTCACTCTCAGATCATATTTCACCAGAACGTGATATTAATCTTTTGGTGGTCCTCCAAACCGAGTTTAAAACCAAATATAAAAGGTGATAAAGAAAAGGAAATAACTCAATTTTTGTTTAAAATCTGGTTGTTTTGAAATCTACAAGGAACTGGTCCTTGTTTCTAGCGCCAAACTGTTGATACTAATTTTCCCATATCATACTTCAAGTGAATATTGTTAGAGATTCGATTGCCTAAGTCGCTGGTGGCCTTTGTTCGTTAATAACCTGGGATTAGTTCGTGAATTTGAACGTATTATCGTTGGTTATTATGATCCAAGTCGGCTACTGACGGCAATCATGGTAATATCTTGAAGACAATCGTCGACAAAGTTAACTACAAAAGGTATAACTAAAACGATAATCAACACAACAATTTAACGAGGTTCAGCAGCCGTGTTCCTCGGGGGTAAAATCGATGTTCTATTATATCAAATCAATAAAGCTTTCTCTGGTTTACACTATAAGTCACTTCAATTTGTTAATAGATAGAGGTCAAATGGAATCTGGAGAATGTTCATCCGAGAATTCTCACTCCTAGCTATCCTTTCCCAAACTTTGCGACCCCCACTACTGCTGATGAGAGGGGGTATTTATAGTACTCCCATGGCCATCGCTCTTTGCTACCCTTGGTTGCTTCAATCTTCTGATGTTCCTTGGCTGGATAGTCCATCTTCGGTGACCGCCCTTATCATCCAATCCCAGCTCGTCGTACTAATATGTGGAGGATCCTTGCTGTATTCATACGTTGTAGGCTCCTTATTGGTCGAGGTTTCTGCTCTCCGTAGATGGCTGGACCAATCCCCAATCGACAGACAACTTCTGTCCTGCTGTCAACAGCATTAAATGCGGTGTGACTACTCCTTAACGTGTCTTCTTTCTCCTAGTATCCTAGGTTGATGATCCTTCGATCTCCTCCCTTGGATTTCATCGTCTCGTGATGAGATGTTGTTTTTCTGGGATAATCCTTCGCGATTCTCGTTGCCTCCGTGCGTAACCTCCGGAGATGGCGCCATGTGTCCATCCGAAATTATGCATTAACAGAGCTAAGTTAGCTTGGTGGAGTTTTTTCTTCTCCTCTTCTAGTTCCCCTTTTTAAAGCAACGATAGTAAGCATTTTTCAAACATATAAAATCATGGAAAAGACAGTAAAGTCATCTTCTCATGAGCACTGCGAGCCTTTTCCTTGGCAAGCTCCTCCTGCATCCGAAGAAATTTCCGCTCAAAATACTCAGCTTCACCAAATAAGATAAAGGAATACCCCAAAAGACCTGAAGCATGATGATCTCCCTAGCAAAATGATTGAGAAAATATTAGCATACTTCGACTCAAGAAAAAGGTAATAAAGCACAAAGACTAGCACCACACTCACCATTTGAAGCATGGCGAGACTTTCTTCATAAGACAAGGGAGGATCAAAAGGGTCACAATTCTCTCCGAGACAATCACCCCCAAACATATCACCAAGCTTCTTACAGAACTTAGGATCAAGAGGATAACGCAGTGGATCAGAAGCATGAGACTTAAATCGGGATGAAACTTCCAGGGAAATTTCTCTGGAATTGTGATTCCCTACAAGTGCTTCCTTAAATCTCTCGGCAGTATACGGTTGGACGTGCTTACCAGCGAAGCTCGGAGCAGGTGGAAACTTAGAGCTACAAGGATAACTAAGAGCCATATTTCTCGGAAGATTAGCGCCAATAGTAGAACCATCCTGTCGAGGAAGCAAGACATCAACCACAGGGACGACCTTTCCCAAAGGTTTAGCTGGCACTTTGATTGAGGCAGTGGTTGACTGAGAGGCAACAACCATAGCAGAAGCAGAGGCAACAACCATAACAGAAGCAAAGGCAGCAACCACGATAGAAGCAGATGCAGTAGCAGCCGAGGCGGGTGCGCCCGACATAACACTACTCGAAATAGTGGCAGCTTGGCTCCTTAGAGGCATCAGTAGAATATGGAATATTAACAACCTTAGAAAGTGGTAGCTTATCTGAGTGATTCATCTCCACCTCATCTCCTGGTGGCTTCGTAGTTGCCTCGTCCTGGGTCGTCGAAACCACCTTTGAGGATTTCTTATACACAACCTTCTTGCGAGGCTTAATCACTTTTTTTTTTCTCCTCCCCAAACTCAAAATCCATGGAGGCATCGTCCAAACTCAGAACTTTAACAGGCACATCCCCATCCTACAGGAGAGAATCAGTATTTCTCAGGAAACAAACAGAGGCAAGTATTTATACTCTAAACAAAACACATCCCAGGCCAATTAGTATTTGTTACCTGATCTATAGTCTCATCTCCTGCACGGGCACGCTTAAGCTTCTCAGAACATCTTCAGAAGCACCTTTCCCTTTTCGCAGAGCTTGGCAAGATAGTTTTTTTTCTTCGTCAGAAAAGTGAATGGTAAAAAGGTGTTGGGTTGAGAATTGGTGACCTGCTTCGAACTCCGTACGAGGGAAAAAAGAGGCCTGCATCTTTCAACCTCGGAGAACAGGACCAATAAGCAATACAGGCTCCGAGAACCAATCCTCATCCACCGAATAGTCTGGAAACTTCGGGATCATGTTCGTTTTACCCTTCACATGTTTGAACCGAACTCCCCAGGGAGCAGCCTCGTTGTCGAGAGTCAAGAAAGGCTCGAAGTGAAAGAAAAAGTTCTTGGCAGTAAAATAAAATTTTGCCACAGAACCCGCCTCGGAGTTATCTTCGGAATTAGAAACTCACTCGTTTATCAACTGAATCGAGCTGCAGGTAAGTTGCATTATACCTCGAGGACTAGGCAGGGAGCAGAGAATCTCAAGAAACAAAGGGTTGGACGGTCGGTAAAATGGGGGAATTAGTCCAGCAAAAATCTGGTGAGATGTGATTAAAAGTTTCTCCTCACTACATTGGTACTCCGCCACCAGCTCTGGGGACAGCCGGCCACCGGGAGCATCAATGGCCTCAGGCCAAAAGAATCGGATTTAAAACCTAAATTCCTCATCTTGGAGATGAGGGCTTCGATTATAAAAGGAGAAGTCATGAGAAATGAAAGAAAACACGGAGGAGATAAGAAAGGATATAGCCGGTGCCGGAAGTTGCAGAGGTGGGAGAGATTGAAGGCCAAAAAAGTAGTAGAACAAGAAAAGGACTTACCTTTATGAGATGATGGGCAAAGTAAAACACGGAATGACGAAGAATTATGATGAAAGAGTGTTTGATCAAAAGATGGAATTTAGGGTTTTCGGAAGAACCAATAAACCGGAGCTGAGGAAGGAGAGTGCGAAAGGGCTAAAAAATTTTAGAGGGAGAAAATAAAACTTAAATAGTAGAGGAAAACCGGCGCTACCGGTCGGAAAGTCAAAAGGTAGCTAAAATCTCGGGAACATGCAGAATGTGTCACTGTAACGTCACTTCAAGGGCATAATGGGGCACGTGTCACGAAGACGGTACCGAAGCAAAATTTCCTTCCCGAGCATCTTCGATACTGGGAAAGGAAAGAGACAAACTGTAGGGGGTAAAGGCTACGCAAGACACTCGACAAAGCTCTCGATAGGGAAAGATAAGTCTCGGGTTGTAAACAGAAGCCCATGGCGTGATAGCTAGAAGGATGTCGAAAGAGCAACCAGGGGTTGGATGCTTAACAAGGGAAAGGGGAGCCTCGAGACAATATTGGATATATCGAAGGGAAGGCGCCGAGGACGTCAAGAATTGTTCGAGAGACATCTCGAATTACAGCCGCCTTACTCGACAAAGTCTGACACCACCACGATTGAGTAGTTTGTCTTATTAGCTGTAATCCACCTTCGACTCCGCCTATATAAGACGAGCTCGGGAGCCATTGTAAGGGTTGGAATTTTTGTGTAGCCTAAGGCGTGTGAGAGGGATTAGGTTAGTATCTCCTCAGGTCTTTGGAACATAATTCCCATGTATTATAATACCGGAAGTTAGCAACTCAATAATTATTAAACGTGTTTCTCATTTATTTGTATAAGAATTTATCTCCCGATGCATACTGTTTAATCTCGTAATCATCTAGGCTCTGAGTAGTATATTATGATCGTAGTCTGTTGTAGAATTTCATGGCTGTTAGGTATAAAGTTTTTATGCAGATTTTATACTTACACAAAGAGTGCCATCTTTCCTCTTCAGAAAACCATAGATAAAAGTGACGAAAATTTCTTGCGAAGATAGACCCAGTGGAGCAAAATAACGGATACTTACAATGACTAAGATTAACATTGAGCATTAATTAGTTCTCTGAACGAAAAATAAACAAATCATATTCCTCAAATTTGCCACAAATGTTTACAAAGTGTCAATTATTCCAGGCTGACACATAGCAGAGTCTCCAAAAGATTTTCAATTCATCTCCCTCCCAGCAAAAGTAAGTTGAATTTGTTTACTATTATGGATCAATTTTAAAAACCCATTGCACAGATCAAAAAATCATTAACCTTTTTCTTTAAAGATGCAGCAAATCGCGTTTGGAGTTTTTTTAACTCCAAATTTGAAACTGGAAAAAAACATTAAGAAGTTTGAAGACTGACCAAGTATATGTCAAAAGCTTGCTTGATATCCTTTTGTTACTTCTGAGTTATCCCCCACTTGAGGTGGCAAAATAATTCCGAGCTGTAATATTTGGTACGTGCTTAAAAGCCTGCAAGAAGCTTGCAAGGTTGAAAATTCAAACGTCAAATAACTTACATGAGTTTTTCATTGTGTTATGCACCATTACGAACAATAGAAACGCAGCCTGACACACATTACGAAAACGTCATTATTACGACAACAACAACAACAGCAACAACATGCAGCTAGAAAACCCAGCTAAAAACCATTCACCTCAAGCTGGCTACTTTTCAATGGTCAGCACCCCAGACATATGATTGACCAAATCACAATGCTTAGAATGGAGCAATCTTCTACAATCTTTTTATTGACCATTAAACCCTGCTTCATGTAATAACACTGGCATCTAAGTTGGACATATGTAAACTCCGATTGATCAAACACTACTGAACTTAGACACACGCCCCCCATGTTGGAGTAAGATCAAATTTTTAGGAACTTTCTTGGGTTTATTTCTCAGCTGAACTTAACACCATTAAAATAATAATGATATCAAGGATTTACCGTTTAGAAAAGGTAGCTAATTAAATAAACCATGAATCATGAATTCAGGAATCGAAAGAAATTAATGGGTTAGAAATGGAACGATGAAGTAAGTATATAAAAAAAACAAATGAACCAGGAAAGAAATTGTTAAAACAAACCTTAAAACCAGACAACCCTACTGAAGCCAGATCAAATCAATTACCTCTTATTTTAATCTGAGAGCAGCTAACCACGAACTGGATATTTTAAGAAATCTGCAAAACAAACAACAATCATGAATAATCTAAATATTTAATCAATCAATTGAATTAAGGATTCAATCAAAATTAAAAAACAAAAGGTCTACCTGTTTAAGGGAAGAGGCGGCGCCGAAATTGTGAATTTTTGCTTTGCTCAATAGCTA
Source organism: Papaver nudicaule (assembly GCA_023529015.1). Classification (NCBI taxonomy): domain Eukaryota; kingdom Viridiplantae; phylum Streptophyta; class Magnoliopsida; order Ranunculales; family Papaveraceae; genus Papaver; species Papaver nudicaule. The sequence goes on from JAJJMA010169449.1 coordinate 30,224, forward strand.
TATACAAAGGATGCCACCGCGAAAAAGGAAGGGAATCAAAGGATTTTCTTTTTTTTTTGAAAGAGAAAAGGAAAGGTAGATCTTGTTTGGAAATAAGGATAATGTAAATATGTTTTTATTTACTCCAAAATATTCTTTTTTTTCTTAAATATTTTTCGCTGAACTTTAAAAATAGAATTGTACATTTATATGTCCAAATTTGTTTTCTTTATTAATTTTCTTGCTTTAAACAAAGAATTCGTGTGATTTTTTTTCCTTTTTTAACGTCAAAAATTAAAGATTTGTATCCCTTATTATTTTGTGAATCCTACGGATGGTGAGATTTTAAGTGAACCCTAACTCCAACGGTGTAAGATTTTTAAAAAAAAATGCGTAAACGGAGTGTATCAAATAAAATCAAATTTTTGGTCAATCACGATCAATAACTTAGTTACCCACGCGGGTGAGAGAACTATATTGATTCACATTTAGAGATTTTAAAACACCTGAACGGCCAAAAATGTCCGGCCAATCAGAACCAAGATTCTAAAATGTCCGACCAATCACGTTCTAATGTTTTTTCACCCGACCAATAGAAAAGTAGGTAACGCTCCCGTTCAATGTGGATTGAGGGATGGTATTGATATCAAGGATGTACCGTTTAGAAAAGGTAGCTAAAAAAAATAAACCATGAATCATGAATTCAGGAATCGAAAGAAATTAATGGGTTAGAAATGGAACGATGAAGTAATTATATAAAAAAAACAAATGAACCAAGAAAAAAATTGTTAAAACAAACCCTAAAACCAGAATCAACCCTACTGAAGTCAGATCAAATCAATTACCTCTTATTTTAATCTGAGAGCAGCTAACCCACGAACTGGATATTTTAAGAAATCTGCAAAACAAACAACAATCATGAATAATCTAAATATTTAATCAATCAATTGAATTAAGGATTCAATCAAAATTAAAAAACAAAAGGTCTACCTGTTTAAGGGAAGAGGCGGCGCCGAAATTGTGAATTTTTACTTTGCTCGATAGCTATATACAAAGGATGCCACCGCGAAAAAGGAAGGGAATCAAAAGGATTTTTTTTTTTTTAAAGAGAAAAGGAAAGGTAAGTCTTGTTTGGAAATAAGGATAATGTAAATATATTTTTATTTACTCCCAAATATTTTTATTGTTTGTGTGATTTTTTTTTCCCTTTTTAACGTCAAAAATCAAAGATTTGTATCCCTTATTATTTTGTGAATCCTACGGACGGTGAGATTTTAAGTGAACCCTAACTCCAACGGTGTAAGATTTTTAAAAAAAATGCGTAAACAGAGTGTAACAAATAAAATCAAATTTTCGGTCAATCACGATCAATACCTTAGTTACCCACGTGGGTGAGAGAACTATATTGATTCACATTTAGAGATTTTAAAACACCTGAATGGCCAAAAATGTCCGGCCAATCAGAACCAAGATTCTAAAATGTCCGACCAATCACGTTCTAATGTTTTTTCACCCGACCAATAGAAAAGTAGGTAACGCTCCCGTTTAATGTGGATTGAGGGATGGTATTGAGTGTCAAGTTTGTTGATATATATATTCTCATTTTCAAAATATTGTTGAGTTCAGATTAGTAACAGTCCCGTGCCCATGGGTTGGATTTGAAAAGAAAAATCACATATTTGTGTGGTACACTTAGTAAATTGTGGAAAAACGAAATACCCAATAATTTTGCAGACAAGGTTGCTGGGAATTTGGTTAGGTCCTAAAAGCCCTACTAAGACTCCAAAGCCCATAAAAAAAAAACCCATGGAGAAGTAAAAAGGAAAAATAAGAAAGTCAAAACAGTAAGACTAGAAGTCAAGATAACCTTTAAGATAGAGGAATGGCATTCTTGTAATAAAGAGTTTGTGGAACACATGTCACCATGACATGAGAGAGAGATCTCTATAAATATCAAGAGAATAGTATTTGGAAGGGGATCCATTCTTGGTTTCATCTTCTCCCTCTCTTTCTCTCTCTTTCTCTCCCTCTCTCATGGCAAAGGGGCTGCTGTGGTTAGAAGGAGGCCTAAAACCTACGGTATCAACACTGGGCTGTAGCAGTTAAACAAAGCCCACTAGAAATTCATAAGCTCTTGAATAAGAAAAATATCATAACGCGGTATTCACCGTGTTTTAATATACCCCACATATCAAAAATTTCTTGATTAGTACAAGTACTGAAGATTGGGCGAAAGGAGAAAAAAATAATGGGGGGAAGATATTTAAAGGTTCCTCCTGTAAGAATGCGTCGATTATTGTTTAATCATATTTGCAGGCTTTTCTTCAGTATGCATGTTTCATTATTTCTTACCTATATCGGCTTAGCAGTAGTTCTCACAATTTCATTCAGCAAGAATATTGTTGGATTGGTTCAGGCTGAATCGCTTTTTTCACAAGTTCGGTCTGCTCTTTCGTGTGGACTGTATAGAAACCAGTGGCAGTCGCAGCAGACGGACCACGGCCAACGTATTTAATATCATCCAAGCCTCCTCTGCCAAGTGCCCTCATTGCGGTCCATAGTCTAGGAGCAATGTAACTATAGGCACCCATGTTCATTGGCTCTTCTTGGCACCACACAATCTCTGCATCTGAAAATCACAAAACCAGAATATGAAATATTTGTCAATATGTCCACATTCTCGGCCATTTTTGTACAGATTATTTACTTTTCAATAAATACATCTAATATTCTTTATTAAGCTGAACGGGATACATACTTGGATATCTCTTCAATTCTCGCTGGATTAGGTCATATGGGAAAGGGCATAGCTGCTCCACCCTGCAGATTGCAACATCTTTACCCTGAGCTTTCTTACGCTCTTCATCAAGCTCATAATAAACCTGCAAGCCCAGAAAAAAGAAAGGTGAATTTGAATAATTTATGTTAATATACAATAGTCATGTCAAAGTGGCCACCGCGAACCAGTTGGTAGTGATCCTCCAGTTAAGAATAGTTGACTGAGGCATGCAGAAAATATTAATTGGTAACATCATGGATGATACACATTTAGCGGGCCCACCTAGCAAATTGCACAGAGGACAAAAATATGGCAAAAATATGGATGATTCCTTTAGCTATGTGGCAAAAATATGAATGAACACTGTAAAACTTTGCTTACCTTTCCAGAGCACAGAACCAGGCGCCTGATGCCCTCCTCGAGATCAGAGTGGTCGTTCTGGTCCTTAATGAGACGTTTGAATCGGGTGCCTTGTTTATCAAAACCTGGGTGACCTTGGACATCATCAAATTCAGATAGGTTTGACTTGCAGTCTTTGTGACGAAGAAGGTTTTTAGGAGCCATCACAACAAGTGGCTTCCGGAATTCTCTGTGGATCTAGAAAATGAAAGCAGACGAAGTCAGGGCACGAAGAAACACAGTCAAATTTCTAGGAAAATATAACCAGTTAAAGCAATCACCTGGCGTCGAAGGACATGGAAATAGTTAGCAGGGGTTGTGATGTTCACAACCTGCCAATTGCATTCTTGAATCTGCTTCCTAAGTGTTGGATCCATCTCAGGTATAACATAAGGATTATCATCACTCATCTGCATTGCCACCAAAATATTTGAGCATTTACTAAAAATTCAGCCAATGACTCCAAGGATTATCTTTGAAGGAAAGAACTGTAATTCCATGGAAAGAGGCTTTCAGTGGGAGCAATTTCTTGAGGGAAGTAAGAAATGACTTTCCATGGAATTAAGTGAACACGCTTTTGGTCACATTTTTTTTTCCAAAAAGGGTCCTCTGGCCTCTATTCCACAAAATTAGATTATAATTGAACAATGGCATGTAAATGTGTATTATTCAAAAAGTGAATCACATTGAATTAGCTGCTATCGAGCAGACTAAGATTGAAGGGGAAAAGAGAGCAGCAGGCAATTTTGTTAATTCAT
>JAJJMA010169450.1:0-10543 GCA_023529015.1 Papaver nudicaule
AGCCATCTTGGAGATGCCTTCGCCGGTAACACTGAAAGATGTTATGCGCTTAAATGGCATATTAGCATCTCTTAACAGATTTATATCTCGGTTCTCTGATAAGTGCAAAATATTTTTTCAAATGCTGAAGAAAGGAGAGAAGTTCAATTGGACGGATGACCATGAAGTTGCTTTTCAGGGAATAAAGAAATACTTAGCCACTTTACCAGCTATTTAGCCGCCGGAGCATGGGGAGGAATTAAGAGTTTACTTGGCGGCCACATCATCAGCGGTTAGTGCAGTCTTGGTGCGGACAAAAGGAGAAGAAACACCAATCTACTATATCAGTCGAACTCTACAACCCGCTGAGAAAAATTATACTAAGATAGAGCAATTAATATTAGCTCTGGTTTTCGCTGCTAGCAGACTTCGCCCTTATTTCCATGCTCATCCCATAACGGTACTCACCAAAACTCCCATTGAAGCCATTCTTCATAGTTCCCAAAGAGCAGGGCGTATCGCAAAATGGAATGCCCAGATAGATCAGTTTGGCGTCAAGTATGAAATTAGGACGGCCCAAAGGTCGCAGGTTATCGCCAACTTTCTGGCAGACTTTCCAATTGAAGAAGAAGAGGAAGAAACTGAAGATATCCCATTCATGGAAAAGGAAGATCCAGATGAAGGAGTTCCAGACTTACTGAAAAGAGATCGAAATCAGTGGGAGGTATACGTGGACGGCTCAGCTAATAAAGAAGGCAAAGGGATTGGCATAGTGTTTATTTCGCCAAAAGGTTCAAGGATAGTCCATTCATTCATATTAGAGTTTCCAGCTACAAACAATGAAGCAGAGTACGAAGCGGTAATACACGCTATGAGGCTCACCATTGAGATGGATATCAGCAACATCCGTTTAACTAGTGATTCCCAGTTGGTCATTCGACAGATTCTAGGAAGATATGAAGCATGCACATGATAGCTCACTGAAAAAGTATTTACAATTGGCAAGAGAATACGCTAACAAAATTACCGGCATCGAATTTAGACATATATGTAGAAATGACAACAGGCATGCTGACGCGCTGGCATTTATCTCTTCTATGATGGCGGATCCGGAAGTGTCGTCAATCGCAATTGAAAGGTTAAAGACGTCGTCAATAGAAGAAAGAAGGCAGAGGGAAGTTTTGGCGGTGGACATCGAAGAGTCGGCGGAAACAGACTGGCGGACTCCTATCAGATATTACTTAGAGCATCTCACCACCCCTGGAAACAAACTGCTAGCGCATAAGGTTATAAGTAGGTCAGGGAGATATGAGTTAAGAGATGGTGTATTATACAGAAGATCATTTGCTGGACCATTGTTGCGTTGTGTCTTAAGGGATGAAGGAAATAAGCTGTTAAAGGAGATACATGAAGGAGACTGCGGAAATCACAGCGGGCAACGGGCATTGGCTCTAAAAGTGAAAATGCAAGGTTATTACTGGCCTTGGATGAATGGTGATTCCGCAGAATACGCTAAGTGGTGTAGGAATTGTCAGCTCTATGCAAGAAGAATAAAAGCACCGGCAGTCTCACTAAATTCAGTACTAAGCCCTTGGCCCTTTGCCAAATGGGGGATTGATATCATCGGACCGCTAACACCAGGATCAGGGCAGAGGAGATATATCATTGTGGCAACAGACTATTTTACTAAATGGTGTGAGGCCAAGGCGATTCGGCAGAGAACTGGTAAGGAGGTGTTTACATTCATATGGGAGAACATATTTTATCGTTTTGGCGTCCCGGTGGAAATCTGTACTGACAATGGGAAGGAATTGGTCGGCGAGAATATTGAAAATATGTTAGCTACATACGTCGTTAAGCTAGGGAAGTCAACTCCTATTTATCCTCAAAGCAATGGGCAGGCGGAAGCCACAAACAAAACAATAGGGATCGGGTTGAAAAAGAGAGTTGAAGGGCATAAAAAAGCATGGTGTGAGCATCTTCATAATGTTTTATGGTCTTACAGAACCACAATCCTAGAGGCAACGGGCGCATCTCTTTTTTTACTCACATTTGGTGCAGAAGCGGTACTTCCATCAGAAGTTATACTGCCAACAACAAAACATGAAGCCTGGGAGAAGAATCTCAATACGGACTTAATCTTGGCAAAACTGGATGACTTGGAAGAACAGCGGCTAATCGCCTTGACTCATATGGAAAATTATCATCGCCGTCTAGCTAGGGAATATAACAAGCGCGTTGTACCAAGAGAATATCAGCCTGGTGACCTGGTATTAAGAGAGGTACCGCCGTATCAGAAGAAGAAAGGATGTAAGAAGCTGGAACCAACTTGGGAAGGTCCTTACGTTATTAAGCGTATAGCGGGTAGCGGAGCCTATGTGTTAGTTGATGAGCATGGTAAAGAATTTGAGCATCCATGGAATGCCAAGTTTATTAAGAGATTTTATCCATAAGGTTGCATGTAAAATCCGAAGTCTTGGGCGGGCATAATACCCAAGAAGTCTTATTAGCTTTTGTAATTTGCAGCAAATAAGATCCGGGGATGTAGGTTTTCTTTTATGCGCTGAACCCCGTTAACAAATTATTGTGTCATTCAAATTATTTACATACGGCGATAAATATACAAAGGCAAAATTGCCATGAAATTTACAAGACTCAATAGCCATACGCTGAGGCAAAATTGCCAAGAAATTTACAAGGCTCAATAGCCATACGCTGAGGCAAAATTGCCATGAAACTTACAAGGCTCAATAGCCATACGCTGAGGCAAAATTGCCAAGAAATTTACAAGGCTCAATAGTCATATACTGAGGCAAAATAGCCATGAAAATTATACGCCGAGGCATAACAAAACATTTTGGATTTCAATGAAAGTTGCTTTGAATAACAGCGAATGTGGCTAACAGGGACTATAATTCCTTACGTGTTACTTTTTGATCTGTAAGTGATGGCAGAAAATATAAAACTCCAAGAGAACTCCCTGTAGGGACGGCTCTCGATTAACCAACCACTTATAATAGATCGCCGACGGGCACAAATAACAATGTATAACGAAAGGGTGCGATGTGGTCAGAAAGAAGCTGTCAGCTCATCATTGAAACTAAAATGGATTTGATTATACCGGCGGCAACAAGAGGAAAGAAAGACTTAAATGCTTAACAAGGTGCACACATAGAAAAACGTACATTCATTAAAGTTCCATAACAAAAGGGTGGGAAAAATAAACACATTTCATGCTGAACAAAAACAAGAAAAACTAAAGAGCTATCCAAATTGCATTTGATGGCTGGATGATACTTGCAGTTCTGGAGTTTTTAAAGAATTGTCAGTAGCCATGAGGAGATCATTAACAAAAGTGTCGTCATCTCTCTCCACCCTCAACGGTAATTACACCTTTTCCTTTGTCGGCTTGATCGACGATTTAGTTATGATTCTCAGGGGCAGTCTGGTCATCACCAACATTGGCGTCTCTGCCGTCTTTCTGAGGGGAGTTCTCACCATCAGGATTTGGGCGTTCATCATTTCCGACGGCATTATCTTCAGCGTCTTCATCCATATTTTTGTCACTTCTTTCGTTTTCATCTTCATCTCTTTCACTTCCTTCGTCTTCTGACTCTGATCCGCTGTCAACTAGAACAGTTTCATTAGCGGCAGAAGGAGAACCCTTGTTCTCAGCAGCATAAGGATCATCATCCATACCAGGTGGAAGGCGGCCAGGGGCATACGCTTTTGGTATCTTTATGTTACGCTTAGGACAAAATTCAGCCAAGAACATCTGGACGGCGAGAAAGCCAGTCATGTTTATGTTAGCAGCATACTGTTCTTCCTTTTCTTGTGCAGCCTTCTTAGCGAGATTTAACTCAGATTGCTTGTGATTATTCATTTGTTGAAGTTTAGCAGATTTGGAGGATTCCACCTCAAATTTCCCTTTGTATTCCTGGAGAGTCTTAACTTCATTTTCTAGGTTGATAATCTTGCCGGTACACAACAAATGTTCTGATTTTAGCTCATGCATCTCATTCTCACATGATTGCTGCTTCTTAACTTGTTCTTCTAATTGGGCAATCCTAGAAACACAACCTTCATGATCCTTCATAGAAGTAGACCGCTCTTCTAGCTGGGATTCAAGCTTCTGATTTTTCTCTGAAGTCAAAATAAGAGAATAAGTTAGAAACTGAGGCAATGCTAACTCGTTGAATTAGTAGGCAGAAAGTAAAAACCCTAGAAACTACCTTCTAGTTCATTAACATACATACGTATACCCTCCTGGGCAACATTAATTTGACCCAATTTACTCAAAACCTCCTCATCAGAACAAGGACCGACAGCTTCTCTGATTCTACGCCTAAGATTCTCATTCTCTTCACTTAGTTGCCTAGCACGATCTCCATGAATTTGAGCGAAATCTTTATGACGCTGAATCTCGTCACGAGCGGAATCCCTTTCAGCAATTTTGCAAACCAATTGAGAAGACAAACGAGCAACGACGGCCTTTTTATTCTTCAGTTGGGTAGACAACTTCATATGCTCCACAGTAACCTTTTCTTTAGCTTTACGCTCTAATTCCGCTAAGCGAGAAGCGTTGTCACGTTCACTCTTATGCCATGCTGCATCCGCTTCAGAAACTTTGAGCAGGTGATCAAGATTTACGTTAAGGTCAGTGACATTACGCAATTTTTGGCGGTACCGTCTAACATCTTGGTCAAAATTGAGTAACATATTACGCTACTTAGCGTTAGCGCTAGTCAACTTGTCAATCTCAATTTCGACTCGCTTTGATCGACCATCATGATGTTGTCGGCGACCTTATAAGGGAAAGGGGACTAGACGTTGGGCAAAAAAGACAACGGAATGAAAAACCATATGAAAAACTGGAAATGATTGCTCACCTTGGAGTTCTTGGTGATCCTTCCTCTCTTTGTTGAAATTGACACGCATACGATTGCACTCTTTCTTTTCTGCCGCCAACTGATGTTCCAAGGAGGCATTTGTTTGCTCCAGTGTGGCCTTTGTCTGGCGAAGGCTGTCACGTTCCTGTCTTAACTGGGCATTTAGCATAATACCAGCAAGGTTGCGTTGGAATTCCTGCAAGACCAGTTCATTAATAAAGAAGAAAATGTAAGAACATACAACATAAAGAGAGAGTTAAAGCAACAACTTACCAGGATAGCGCCACAAAGCTGATCATATGGAGAAAGACGAGACACAACGGCAGTTAGCTCAGAAGGTTTCAGCGTTAATCCAGGCTCACTCAGCTTACTCATAGATTCCAGATAAAGAGTGTTAGAACCTCCCTTATCACGAGCAATTAGTTCAGCAAAAGATTCCGCCAATTTGTTGAGAGGGAGTTGGTTCTCCAAGGAACCAGAGCTAGTCAAATCTTGAGGCAGGTTATTTAGGGAGAGACATTGAAGAAGAAGCTTGGAGGCATCGGTAATAGCAGAGGCAGACAGCGACACACCTTCATTGCTAGGGCGGATAGGAGAGTGTGCTTGATTAGTCAATCCAGCAGTAACTTCAATAGTGGTCTCAGCGGTAGTCATCTCAGTATCTATGGTGGTATTAGGAGTTATAGGAATTTCCTTAACTACTTCAGAGGAGATAATTTGTTCAGTAGACTTCACCGATTGGTCCTCAACTTCAGAGTCAATTGTAGCTTTGGGAGTCTTGGTTTGACGCCCTCCTTTGGACGCCAATGTCTTGGTTTTAGACTTAGAAAGTTTCTCTTTACTCTTGGAAGAGCTCTCATCTTTCTTGGCAGCAGAAGAAGACTTGGAGATGGCGTTTTTCTTCGACTTAGCAGTAGACATACCAGGAAGGGCGCTGAGGGCAGCCTTCACACTATCTATAGCACTTATCTGGCTTAGACTTCTTTGAAGATGGCTGTGAAAAGAAAAGTCATCGCCGCCTGTTAAGCTAACAAACAGAGGCAAATATATACATATATTTCAAGACGTTAGCAAGATGTTTGTTACCTGAACAGCGTCTTCATCTTTTTCTTTTCTTTTTGTGCCTTTCTTTCCTTTAGAAGGTGGTTTGCAAAACTCAGGCTTCTTAACCCAATGTCCATCGGTAGTAACAAACTCGCCGTCCTTTTTGACATATTGGTTTTCCTCATCCCAACGAACAGACCAAAAATCATGTTCGGCTAAAGCAGAATGAGCGGGGAGAAAAGTCTTTCGAGGAATGGTTCTATCCTCATATTCCCAACCCTTGAGCCAAGGACCTGCAACTAGACAGGGAAGATCACCCCAATGATTTTCAGACTTATGGCGGACTGAGGGTCTCTCAGCGGTAGAAGTTTCCTTGTCAACATCCCTTAGGAATTTCTTGTCGTTGTTTAGACCTCTTCTTGATTCAAGTCGATATAACCAAGGTTCACCGGCTCTAAGGCTAGGCTTCACTTGATATTGATCTATGAAATTCTCAACAGTGTATAATTCCTTGTTAGCAAAGGCAGGATTCCTGGTGATATTTGGATAGAGGGTATGACCATTACGGCGGGCAACCCATTCATATAATATACAAATGGAATTACTAGAGAGTTGGGCGGGACTTTTGTTTATGTGCATCAACAGTTGAAGGAGAAGGGGATTAGCAGGATCATAAAGGGGAAACTGATACCCAGCTCTGATTTGGCCCATGGATATAACTAGACGGTCTTCACCTTGACCTTCTTGGCGGATATGCTTCAAGAGAAGCTTTTCAGAGCAGGTAGTGACGTCGTCCATAGGAGAAATCTTAAGCGCTGGTGTAGTTGCATGGGACGGGTTGCAATACCCATCCCAGTTGTCACCCCAAGAGGGTCTAGCGCCGGACTCTGAAGTTTCTTCGTCACCGGATTCATGGTTCTCAGAAGTTGATGAGGACTCAGCGTCCTCATCGTTAGATCCCTGGTGTTGTGAAGATGAGTTAGGATCATAAGAAGAGTCAGTAGAAGCCATTGGAAGACCGGAGAAGATGAAGATCAGCCGGAGAACGGAAAATGTAGAGGTGAAGAATCACAGGAGCTGGAGAAAATGCATGAAAAGAGAATCTGGGTGGTGGAAATGGTAAAGCAGTAACTTTGAAGAGGTTTTACACTAAAAAGAAGCGGAAAAGAGGTGGAAAATGGTGGTTTCTGGTGGAGCATCGGAGGAGCGACGGCAGTTAGGGTTTAAGTTGCAGAGAAAGAGGAGAAGGAAAACTAAAAGGGAAAATAGGTTAAGTGGTGTGAACCAGGGTATTTATAGGAAAAGGATCTCGACGGGTTGAGCAGGTTATCGGTCATAAAGCAACTCCGACATTTACGACATGCCGATGTACGTGGGAGAAAAAGTAACTGTCAGAAAAAGGTGTGCTGGCATTTTCAGCGGAATGGGGTTTTCATCTTCAGCGACTAAAGTCTCTAAAGATGAAAGAGGCAAAATGTGAGTGTAGAAAATGCCTTAAGCCAGTTTAGGGCGCTTAAGAGAAGATTTTGTATTAAAGGGGATCCATAAAAGTGAAGAATGGTGACAGCGGTATCCTTCAGTGGTTATCACCTACAGGGAGAGGGCGCTGAGAGAAGTTTGGGCACATCGGCATACTTCAAGATAGTGACAGCGGTACGTCATCGACAAAAGCTGATTAAGTTGGTTGAACATTTAATGTTGGGCAGAACGGTCGGAATGTCAGAGCTGACTTGTTGACTCAGTGGGATTCGAGTCATCAATCTTATCCAGTCTGGTGTGAAAGACGCTGAGGATGAAGATGAGAGGCGCTGAAGTGCTAACGAAGGACGGCGACATGGAAGGTATTAGAAAGGGGACAAATAGTGTCAGAAGTATATTGTATGTATTAGCTGTAATCCACTATGTAATTGGTGCCTATAAAAAGCCATGTACGCCCACTGAGAAAGGGGTTGGACAAGTGAATTCTAGGGTTTGATCTATAGAGAGGAAGAGACCTTTTCTTACTCTCCTTAGCTTAATCTTCTGTGAGGATCTTGATATCATTGTAGAGTGTTTATCCTTAGCAAGGTGAGATGCAAGGATTCCATTAATAATAATCTATGCTTGTGGGTTTTGGTTTACTTATCTGTTATGCTATGCTTATGGTTTCATCCTTAGTTCTGTTTCATGTTTATGTTTAAGTGTTATATGTGTGTTGATAGAGGTTTACTCTAAGTATGTCTATTATATCGTGTTTATGGTCTTTAAATAGGGGTGTATTGGTAAAATCTCTACTATGGACATTTTACCAACTACAGCAAGAGACTGCTTGCACCTTTTTTTTTTGAAGGAATTGGAAATTACAGAAAATAAATGAACCATAGTGAATCTTCATATCTTCTTGAGCCACTTGCCATTGATCACCATGTTTGAAGGCCTATCATGTATTGCACTTATCATGTATTGTTCATTAGGCATGACTCGAGATATGACATAAGGTCCCTCCCAGTTGATGTGGACCCCGAAACAGAAACTCCTTTTTCGATTAGTGCGTCGCATAACCTTATTCCCTTCTTGAAAAGTCTTAGGCTCCCATGAAAACTCAAGTGTCTTTCGCCTATATGAACGTTGCTTTATCCGGGCCCACTTTTCTGCAACTTTGGCCTTAATTCCCTCACGAGGTGTCTGGAGAGATTCGATAGACTTGACGTAATCAAGTCCCCATGTCATAGAATTATCCAATGTTTGTGTAGGGCATGATGGATAGGATTCCCGTTAACTAAATAATTCCGAATTAAATATTTCAAATCACTTTCACGTACCTCTTTGAATATTATCAGAGTTTCTGACCCCACATGGTACTCCAGCTTTCCCACGTTGCAGCTTTCTTGGTCGAACATGAGCTCTTGGCCCTTGATGATTACTGGTGAGACTGTAGGCACAAATCTCTTCCCGTGAAGCCAGGGACGCCCCAAAATCATATCATGCTCATTATCTTCCTTTATTAGATGAAACTTTTCTTTGGTGGGAGTCGAGTCCACCTTCAGATCCAAAGTAATATGACCGTACACATCTTGAAAATTTCCTTTTGAATCTTTCATCACTGTGGGATAGTAAACAACATCGTGTCTGGAAATCCTAATTGCTTGAAGTGTATTGATTGGGATTAGGTTAACTATAACACTAGCATCAATTTGAACTTTCTTGAAATTTGTACCTTTGAGACGGCAGAGATGAGTGGTATTGGGATGCGCTTCCCTCCTGCCATCATCTCTGGTGTAACTTCATCAGGATTTGATTGAGTTTCTCCATGTCTTTCAGGTACAAGTACTTCTTTACCACTACCAATCCAGTTGAAGGCCGCGAAAATGTCTCTTCGCTGGTTCTTGGAAAAATGCAAGAGCTCACATAAATTCTCCATCAAATAATTAGCGGTTTGCTTGACAGATCCCCCGGAGATAGTAAAATTTTGAATGTTGGGTTGATGTTGACGTTGAGGTTGATGCTGAGGGAGTGGATTCTTATGCACGCCCTCAGTCCCCAAGTTTAAATCCCCTGACTCAATCTTTTCATTGAATATTTGCTTGAGTCGATGACACTCACTAGTGGGATGATTGGCGAATCTATGAAAATGACAATACTTGGGATCAGTCATTTCTTATGCTGTAGGCTCTCTCCGTACAGTAGGTAACTTGATAGCACCATATTGAATCCATTCTTCCAGGAGCTCTATCACTTCATCCATTGTACAAGGAAATCTGGAATTTTAGGAAATTCCCTCTGTTGTCGTGGTGCCTTTGGTGCAGGAGCAGTAGCTGGGACCCGTGCAAGAGCCTGAGATTGGTTGGGGACACACGTTTCAATTGTGGGGCCTCAAGAGTAGGCGCCTTTCTTTTAACACCTTCAGTGACGGCATTGACTGAGGGAAGAGAGCTATATTGCTTGTTGACGAGTCGTTTGCTGGCACGTGTCTCACCACGACTTTCTTCAACCTTCACAGGTATGGTTCTTTCTAGTAGCGGGTGCAGTAGTAACGGATCGCTTGGTGGATTTATGGAGTTTGGTGAAATTGTTAATATCCAGATTCTCCAATAAAGCTCGATATAATGGTATCATTCCATTGATGCAGAGCTCCACCAACTGCAACTCTGTCACATTTGGATCATTGCAACCTACTGCACGAGTTTTAAACCTCTTCACATAATCATATGGATGTTCATTGTTTCTCTGATAAAGTCTCCCCAAATCAGAGAGGGTGAGTTGCTCAGACACAAAGAAGTACTTCTTAAGGAAAGCATTAACCATCTGGCTCCAACTGAGAATACTGTTGGGAGCCAGATTGTTATACAAAGTGTATGCCTTCCCAGTCAGAGATTTCGAGAATTCTTTGAGACATACAGTTTGACTCCTTTCATGCACTCCCAATGATTCTAGAAAACAAGATATATGTTCTCGAGCATTTCCAATGCCATTATACATTGAGAATGAAGGTGTGACATATCCTTCAGGAAGAGAATCACGTTGAACTTCAATTGGATATGGAGGTTGATGACGATGAAATAAATCTGAATTTTCCACGTTCTGAGCTTGCAGGAGATTTTGCAAATCTTCACGAGTGACGAAGTTATGTTGAGAACCTGTGTTTGGCCCAC
>JAJJMA010169462.1:0-14821 GCA_023529015.1 Papaver nudicaule
CCATGATTGCATTGTAGGGAGAGGGAGCTTCAACCACACTGAACCTTATGTTTACTCGAATCGGTCCTGCCCTAACTTTCAACACTATTTCTCCTTTGGGTTTGGAAACCGCACCATTGAATCCGTAAATAGTGAATCGAGAGGGTGTAAGCTATTCATCGGTAAGCTCCATTCGTCTAAAGGTGTTGTAGAAGAGTATGTTTAAGGATCTTCCTCCGTCCATTAAAATCTTAGTGACATTCCACCCTGAGATCGGTAGAGTGAGTACCAATGCATCATTATGGGTCTCAAGCTCTTGGTCAACATCCTCAGAAGAAAAGGTAAGTGGGACTGACATCCACTCTTCCCAGTCTTCTGTGATTACTCCATCAATTTTAAACATCTCGTGATCTTCAATTCTTTTTCTTAATCTCCGTCCTATATCTCCCGTGAGGGACTGATCATAATGTTCTGAATGAGTTATCATGTAGATAATCTGATTATCAGGCAATTTTACATTTTTATCCTTTTGGGGAATAACCACTTCATTGGGATTTAACACATACTCATTTAAATTCCCCGCATTTACCATTTTTTGAATTTGGTCCTTAAGGTTCTTGCATCTTTCTGTCGTATGACCCCTAAAGTCATGGTACTCACACTTTTCAGGATGATTTGCGGTTCTTTCATGCTGCCTGCCTCGGGTGTGCGGCCATTCAAAGTCTTGACGATCCTTAATATTTGCCATGATTCGGGTAATTCCAGTATTCAACTTGGTATACACTATATCCTCAAATGATACTTTTTCCCAATTTCTTTTCTTGAAGTTGCTTGGCTTGTTGTCATTTTGTTTGTACTCTTCATCCCTAGCTTTTTTATCCGTGTATGGAGCTTTTACCGGTTCATAATTCCTTTTTGGTGCTGAGGGCTAAGGTTCAACTAAGTCAGCGCGCCGTGCGACCTTAGAAGAAAGTTGAGCTCTCGGATTATCTTTCTGAATTTCTTGGAGCCTGACATGCTTGTCAATCAGGACCATGAGATCTCCCTCGGTCTTGGGCTTTTGGCTGTGTATGTCTACGAAAAGGTTACTCATGCGGTCAAGAGCCCACTTAAAACAGTTGATGCTGATCTCAGGATTTACGCTTCCTATTTCTTGCCCGATTTTAATCCATCTATCTCTCAGTTGCTGATATGTTTCTCTAGGTCCAATGGCTAGGGCAAACATTCGATCCAACCCTGCTGTAGTCCTCTTATTGTACAAGTATTTGGTGATGAACGCATTTGCTAATTCCTCAAAGGTGTGGATTGAGTGTGATGGGAGATCATCATACCAGGCAAGGGCAGGGCCTTTTAGGCTCGATGGAAAAAACCTGCACATCACTTTGTCATCCCACTCCCATTGGGCCATTGCTCTTCTATAATATCTTAGATGTATAGTGGGATCGTCTTGTCCTTCAAAACAAAGAAAAGTGGGAGGCTTACACTTATCTGGGAGCTTATAAAAACTAATTCTTGGAACTAAAGGTGTCGAACGAGAATCTTTCATAGCTTCCTCCAAATGTCCACCTCCTTGCTTTGATTTTAGTATTTTGATCTCTTGGCGCACCATATCTTCACGTTGTCTGTCCCTTCCATTGGTGCGAACATAATTGGGCTCAGCATCGTCATAGTCCTCCCCGCCATCTTCATAAGGGTTATAATTTGTTTCTCTTTCCTTTGCGGGTATGGCCTTGGCCTTCGTGACATATCTTGGATGTACGCATTGAAGCGGCTGAGGCTGACTTGGTCCCAAGTAAGGAACTACTTGACCGTCTGATGACTCTTGGGCTCTCACCACTGAATTTTTTTCTGCTGCTCCTTCTTCAGCCTTCTGGAGCCTTTTTTTCTAGTCTTCCATCATTATCTTTGAGTATATGATTTTCTTTGGCTAACTGGGAAAGAGCGTCAGTGAATGTGGACTTGAATTTCTTCATTTCCTCTAACTGAAACTCGTGGAGGTCTTTTACTAACTGGCGGCTTTCCCCTGATAAGTACGGTAATGCGCGATCATTGGTTCTTAGGCTACCATCCTTTCCCTCAACTATAACTGGTGTTATTGGATCTTTATCTCCTTGCCTTTTGTTGGAGAAAACCTCCTGCAATACTCCCACTCCTCTTGGCAGTGTGCTTGTCCCACCCAAAAACATGGTGGGTTGTTGCGGGCTTACCTTTGCGGGCCCAGTCAAAGGGATTCCATAAGGTTGATTGGGAACCACAAATGTTGAGTCCCCAATTTCTAATTGCGAAGCTTTTATTGCAGCATCAAGATCTGCAACTTCTTCAGCTTCCAAGAAAGTCTTGCTGGCTGCTGCTTTCTCCATTGCGGCTTTCTTTTCTGCTGAAACTTTAGAGTTATACTGAAATTTATCGAATTTAACTTTATCTGCCCTAGCCTTTTCTATTGCGGCCTTCTGTTCTGCGGCTTTATCTTCGGCTGCCTGTTGTGCGGCTACCAAACATGAGGCCTGATGATCAAAGAGTAACTTTTTCTGAACAGACATTTGGGTTGCCGCTTTTTCTGTTATAGCTTTTTCTACTGCGACTTTATTAGCTGCGGCTTTATTTATTGCATCCTTATCAGCTGCGGCTTTATTTGCTGCGGCTTTATCAGCTGCGGCTCTGCTTACTGCGGCTTTATCTACTGTGGCTTTTTCGGTTGCTGCACTGGTTGCCCCTGTTACCAAGTTATGTGCCGTAGCCCCTGGAGTGATACTGCTATGCTAAATTGCGTCTGCATCCCTTATATCAATTTGTTCCCTAGTCATACTCCTGGTTCTGGCCTTTGAGTTTTCCATTTAATAACCTCACTAGTAATTTGATAATTTCAGCAGCGACAATACCACTATTTCCTCGATACCTTAAACCACTTTTTTCTCAAAATAGTAGACTTTGTAAATCGTATAACACAAAGTAATACAGGAAGGATAAATCCTTTACCTAAGACCGAAGTCCCTGTTTCTAGCGCCAAACTGTTTGTGCATAAAACTATCCTAGTCTTACGTCACTAACTTATAAGATATATATGGTATCGAACCCTTAAGAACACTAATTTACTTCTTTAAAGCTATAATTGATCATTCAAATGAAGGTGGTACTCATAATATAATATACAAGTTTTAGTCTTAAATGACTTTGAGTAAGGTTACAAGATAATGTTGTTGATAATTCTCACTGAGCTCACTACTAAGTTCTTCTCTCTCTCCTTCTTGCACTCAAAAGTCCGTCCTCAGCTCATTCCACTGAGCCGAGTATTTATAGGAGTCCTAAGGCGGTTCCCAGATATATGCGTTCACACCTGGTGGGGTCCCCATTCTTTCTTAGTGGTGCGGCCTTCTTCTCTTAGTCTGCGGCCTCTCGCTTGCTTATTACTGAAGTCCTCTTCTGTGTGCGGCTCATTCTTGTTTCCATCGTTGAGAACTTGACACGCGTCCCTTGACTTCTGACCTGCTCTGACCGTGCATTGAATGAAAGTGGTTGGATGTTCCCCACGCGTCACAGCTATCTCCTAAGGCTTGGTCTCTCTTATAGCTCTATCGTGGTCGATTCTTAGTCCTTTATCTTGATTCTCACTTTAGATGGATAAGGCTTCATTTGATCACAGCCTTCCATTCAGGTTCTCACTCGAGATGAGAAGTGGTGTAGGGGATAAAACCCCTCGGAACACGTGTCTCGCATCCAAGGTCTAACCATACCGAAGGAGTCGACAGCGAAAGCTCGGACGAGCCTAAAGAGGAAACAGTTACACACAAGCGGAGTAAAGACTCGGAAGGAAAAGATTCGGACTACGCCGAAGGGCCGAAGCTCAGGGTTCAGCCTCGGAGTGTAAACCGCCTTATTCGACAGGAACTGACACCACCACGATTGAGTCTTTTGTCCTTATTAGCTGTAAACCACCCAAGCTCGGCCTATATAAGGTGATCTTGGAAAACGTTGTAAGGGTTGGATTCTCATTGGGTTGAGCCTAAGTAGCAAGAGGAAGATTAGGTTTGTAATCTCCTCTGGTTCCTTAGGGTTTTATTCATGTAATCGCAGCATTGAAATACATAATGGTTTCTTATATCTAGTCTTTATAGTTTTATTTGGTTTTTATTTACTGTTCAAAGCATCTTCGATGCAGTTCTTGTTGTCCTCGGACTGCTAAACCACAACTAAATACTGTATGTATGAGTAGATCTGATGGATGTGGTACCTCGAGTACCTATGCAGATTTTTTACTCGTACAGTTTGGCGCTAGAAACAGGGATGATTAAAACAACTTAGGGTTTGCCTGTGAATTTTCGGGTTTTCAAATTTTTTGTTGTTATATTTCTTTCTAGTCTTCACAAAAGATTTTCGAAGGCTAGATTTCTGAAGAACAGCTACTATACCTTAAGCATCCAAAAGACCTTAAAGGCTTTGGCGTGTTTACAGAGTTTTTTGAGCATAGCATCAGAGGATAAAATCATCCATTAAGGTGTTCTTAAAACCCCGGTATGATAAAGTCAACTTTCGAGAAATCCGTTTTAGGGTTTTCAAAACTCATGTTATTCATAGGAATCCATTTTAGGGTTTTCAAAGCTCATGATATATCCATTTTAGGGTTCTCAAATTTCATACTATACGTGAAAACTCATTTTGGGGATTTTCCATTTTCGTGCTATATTTGGAAATAAAACTCTAAAACAGACCCAGATGAAAAGGGGATGATTCGAGCTAAAGGACAAAATAAGCAGTTAGGAATACACCTAAAAAGGGCAAATACGACACATTCAATTTCGTCTAAAAAAATTAGTTGCAGAGTCGATTTACATGGCCGACAAAGTACACTGCGCTAGCCGCCTTGGACCTCACGGGTTTTCTTTTGTTTCTTGTTAGGTCACCAAAAATGACTCCAGAATCGGATCAGACGCCGAGGCAGCAAGCAGGATCTTCGGGGCAAGTTAACAAAATAAAATCACAAAGCGAGGCACCAATGCAAGTAGCCCATTGTAGTACAATGATTCATACAAGGGAAAGCGTCAGCTCAAGAAGTAGCAGTTTCGGTGGAAGAATTCACAAAAGAGACAAAGATGGGAAAGAAATAATGATTGTCGCCGAAGCAAGAAAATTCGAGCCATGGCAATTAAAACCAATACTTTACTCGGCAGCAGACCTTCCCGAGGATGGCCCAAGTAACAATCCCTTGGTGATAACGGTAAACATAAACAAGACAACAGTACCAAGAATTCTGGTTGATCCAGGGAGTTCGGTGGATGTACTATTCGGAATGGCATACAGGGAATATTTTTCGAACTGTCCATTAATACCTTCGGACTACACCATCTACGGGTTCAATGGAAGAGCATCAAAACCAAAGGGAGATGTCTCACTACCAGTATACGTGGCCTCAATGGAGCTAAAGACAACATTTTGTGTCCTGGACATAGAATCACCATACAGTGCAATCTTGGGACGGCCATGGTTACATGGGATCTTAGGGGTACCCTCTACATTGCATCAGAAACTCAGATTTCCAACTCCCGAAGGTATTGGCGAGATCAAAGGCGAAGGCTCGGAGTCTAAAACATGTCACGAGAAAGACATCGACCAAAGAAAACATGCACGACGTAACCGAAGAGAAAGATACAAGCAGCAAAAGGAAAAAATGATTCAAGAAGAAATTAATCAGATAATACAAGGCAAAAAGATAATCACAAAAGAAGCACCGAAGGATCCCAGTGCCATAAACGACGACACTCCGAACTTCACACCCACAGAGCCTACCGAAGAGATAAATATTGGAACCAGTGAAGATCCGAAGATTGTAAAAATTGGAACGTTAATGACAAAGCAGCAGCGAAATGAGTTGGAAGATTTGCTGAAGGAATATGCTGACGTCTTCGCTTGGAAAATGAGTGAGATGCCAGGCATAGACCCAAGCTTAGCCTGTCACCACCTAGATATAAACCCTTCGGTACGACCATTCAAGCAACGACCTCGAAAGCTAGCGGACGTATACCAGACGGCGGTCGAATCAGAGCTAAATAAGATGATTGAAACAGGAATTATCAAAAAAATACAATACGCAGATTGGATATCTAACATGGTCATTGTACCAAAGAGAAACAAAGGAGTACGCATATGCATCGACTTCAGCAACTTAAACAAGGCGTGCCCCAAGGACCCCCATCCCTTGCCCAGCATAGATCAAATGGTCGACGCGGCTGCCGGACATGAATTGCTAAGTTTCATGGATGGCTATTCTGGCTACAACCAGATTCCATTGGCGGAAGAAGATCAAAAGCATACGGCGTTCTTAACAACCAACGGGCTGTACTGCTACACCAGAATGCCATTCGGGTTAAAGAACGTCGGTGCCACTTATCAAAAAGCCATGGAGAATATCTTTCGTCCTTGGCTAAAAAAGACCGTCGAAGCTTACGTGGACGACATGCTTGTAAAAAACAAAAAAGCCGGCACCCACGTGAAAGACCTTCGAGAAATACTGGAAAAGATGCGACAAATAAACATGAAAATCAACCCAGCAAAGTGCATCTTCGGAGTAACCTCTGGAAAATTCTCGGGATACATAGTCACAAAAACTGGCATCGAAGCAGATCCGTTAAAAGTGCAAGCAATCCGAGAAATGCCTTCGCCAGCAACCATAAAGGAGGTGCAAGCTTTAAACGGGAGATTGGCTGCTCTTAGTAGATTTATTGCACGATCCTCGGATCGGTGTAATGACTTCTTTAGTATTCTGAAAAAGGGTGAACCATTCGTGTGGACAGATGAAAGGGAGGCCGCTTTTCAAGGGATCAAAACTTACTTAGCAAGCTTACCATCCTTACAGCGCCCAGAGAAGGACGAGAACTTGAAACTATACATAGCCGCGAGCAAGGATGCCATTAGTGCAGTGTTAGTAACAACCAAAGAAGAAGAGAAACCAGTATACTACATCAGTAGGACTCTTTTTCCAGCCGAGAAGAATTACACCAAATTGGAGCAGCTAATTCTCGCACTAGTAGTAGCAACGCAAAAGCTTCAGACTTACTTTCAAGCCCACAAAATAATTGTGCTAACAAAAACACCAATCGAGTCCATTCTGAAAAATCTCCAGGCAGCAGGAAGAATAGCGAGATGGAACGCTCAAATTGGTCAATATGACGTGGAATATGAAATCAGAACGACATTAAAGTCTCAGATCATCGCAGACTTCTTGGCCGAATTTCCAATAGAAGAAGATTACGAAGACGAACCAATATTGGGAATTGAAGATGACGATGGTCCCGAAGACCTGCTAGAACAGTACCATCCTCGGAGGTGGGAAATTTTCATTGATGGATCGGTAAACAGCGATGGCCGAGGTATTGGCATAGTCTTTACATCGCCCGAAGGAGAGCGCACTGTCTTTGCACTTCGTTTGGAGTTCGAAGCAACAAACAATGAAACAGAATATGAAGCACTGATTCATACTTTAAAACGCATGATTAGCATGGAAATCCAGGAAGCAAGAATCACAACGGACTCGCAACTGGTCGTACGACAGCTAGACGGGAGTTACCAGTCTAATGATTTGTTATCTAAGTATAAGAAGTTAGGAAGAAGGCTCATGTCGAAAATTCCGCATCTCAAAATACGACACATTTGCAGAAAGGACAATAGGCACGCAGATGCTCTGGCGTTCATCGCCTCCAAGGTAACAGATAAAAGCATAATTTCCATTGAAATCGGAAGAGTGAAACAATCATCAATAGCAGCCGAGGAAGGAGAACTGGTGATGACCATCCAAGAAGAACACGACGATTGGAGAACTCCCATAAGAAAGTACTTGGAAAACAAAGAATTACCAAGCAGTCCGCTAGAAGCACACAAAGTAATTAGTAGATCTGCTAACTACCGACTCATAGACGGGGTCTTACATCGGCAGTCCTTCTTGGGACCATTGTTAAGGTGTGTACACCGAGTAGACGGAATTGCACTAATGAAAGAGTTGCATAGCGGCGAGGCAGGTACCCACAGTGGTGCAAGAGCACTAGCACAGCGAACAAAGGCCCAAGGGTACTACTGGCCATATATGCATGCCGATGCAAAGAATATCTCCCAAAAATGTGATCCATGCCAAAGATTTGCTAAGTGAATCCATGCGCCAGCAACAAACCTGAACTCAGTCTTAAGCCCATGGCCCTTCGCCAAATGGGGGGTAGACATTGTCGGCCCATTTATTCCAGGAACGGGGCAACGAAGATACATCATCGTTGCAACTGATTACTTCTCCAAATGGATCGAAGCAAAAGCCTTGCGAAGCCACACGGGGAAAGAAGTGTTCACCTTTTTCTGGGAAAATATATTCTGTCGTTTTGGAGTACCCGCGGAGATAGTTTCGGATAACGCCCAAGAATTTCTCAGTGCCGAAGTTAAAGAACTTCTAAATCAATACAACGTAAGGCTCGGTACATCAACGCCAATCTATCCTCAAAGCAACGGGCAGGCCGAATCAACAAATAAAACCATAGGAGACAATCTGAAAAAGCGAGTATTGCCGCACAAGAAGCAGTGGTGGGAACATCTGCACAATGTACTATGGGCATTCCGAACCTCACAAAGACGAGCAACGGGAATGACTCCTTTTCACCTAACATATGGGACCGAGGCAGTACTGCCTACGGAAATAATGATACCAACGGACAAATACAAAGCATGGGAGCAGAACCTATCGGCAGATTTAATATACGCAAAATTGGATGACCTCGAAGAAGACAGGGAGGAAGCTCGGCAGCACATTATCAACTACCAGAAAGGGGCTGCCCGAGGTTACAACAAAAAAGTAATTGAACGAGAGTTTCAACCTGGCGAGCTTGTGTTGCACGAAATACCTCCCTATCAAAAAGGAAACGCAGGAAAGCTAGAACCAATATGGGAAGGCCCGTACACAATCAAGCAAAAAGCGGGAAAAGGAGCGTACAAGCTAATTAACGAAAAAGACGGTCTTGGACTCGGCAATGCGTGGAACGCCAAATACATAAGGAAGTACTACTCATAAATGTACCATGTACCTTCAAAAATAAAGAAAACTTTGCGATAAAAGCTTCGAATCAAACTCCAAAGCATAATCTGGTCAAAAGGCTGTAACACCGAGGCAAAAACGCCAAACAAACAAAAAGGCTGTAACGCCGAGGCAAAAATGCCAACCAAAAAGACCTCGCATAGCAGGCACAGAGCCGATGCTCATATAATTCGTAAGGGCCCTACGATTTATATGGCACGGTCCTCTACCCACAAGACACCCCGTTAGCAGCAGATACCTTGAATCAAGGCTACATAAGCCAACGATACAATCGTACACGCTACCAAATGGCCACGAGGGCTTCATGTCCTCGGACGCCTAGGGGACGATAAATGGGATTAACATCTACCTATAGAGGAAGATGGAACCCCGAGGCAGCTGCCTCGTTCCGAAAAATAAGGAACGAGGTACGCAGCCGAGGGACCCCTCTAAAAAACTGTCTCGAGGGGGGACAGTCAAAGATTTGGATGGGTCGAACTTCAGGCCGCGATAAGAGAAAAGTGCCACGTCTAAGCTCCAGCATTGACCGACACTCCCCCATTGTGTTACTTTATTATTGACGAACAGGGCATCCATGTTGACACTTTTACACTTACTTAGGCTAAGGGTTATCAGGGCACTACCATGCCCTCCAGGAAGATAAGCAAATATCTTCAGTACCTACCTAATGTATTGAAAGCGCAACTGGTGCTCATGTCATCAATAGCCAGTGTTTTGCTTAAAACTAGTGCGAGTAACTTAAAGCCTTTGGAAGGGGTGATCCGTACGCCCCCACTAGCTTGGTTCACTATCTCCTACATCGAAGTAAGCCCCGAAGTTGCACCTTAAGTAACCATACTAACCAGAAAAGAAAGGTAACAGCAAAACAAACATACACTTCCAAAACAAACAAACCACATTGAGTTTTACTCCAAACAAAAGAAAAATAAAGGAAAACTAAGCAAGGTATCGTTCACTCAAACATTCTCGGAAACTTCTTTGGTGGCAGCAGCTTCTCCGGTAGTAGCACCCTGAGAGGTCGAAGAATCGTCGGCCTTGGAAACACCAGCAGATTGAATAGGAACCTTAACATCCTCACCTCCTCCGACCTCTTCATTCATATTCTTACCAGGATTCCCCTCTGGCAGATCACGGCCACGCTACTCTTTGTCAACACCACCTTCACTACCTTCCTCCTCTGCAAGATCAAGTTCACCATTTTCCATAGCAACCTTCAGTTGTAACATTGCTTGCTTCGCACAACCACAAGGAATAAGTCCTTTATCGGACTCCAGGAAGACGTCAGCATCATTCGCGCCCTCATCATAATAGGGAGGCTGAATACAGAAATCTCTAAACACCTCTCTTATATGATGACGACTAAACAAAGCAGTTCGGTCCTCCTCTCCGTCGATATGACTTTGAAGCTCCCGAATTTTCTTGTCGCGAGACGCGAGCTAACAGTCTTTCTCCTCGCAAGCATTTCGCGAAAGGTGGAGATCGTTTCCTTAGCAATCACTTCGGAGTTAAGCTTCAAAACTTGCCTCCTCTCAGCCTCCAACTCTCGCCCATAATCATCTTGCTTCCGAGCAGAGATTTCAAGCTGTTTTAAGAGATCACCTTTTTCCTTTTCCAAACCCTGAATAACCGCATCAAGACGGATAATCTCACGACGCTGAACCTCATTCAAATCAGCCAGATACACCCCATGATGCTTTTGCTACAGATGATGGCACAAAAACAAAACCATCACAAAGCGTCCGATACATAGAAGTAAATTAAAAACAAGAATGCGCACTCACTGCTTCAACAAAAGCTTGATGCTGCGAAGGAGAAGCGGCAAGAACATTCCTATCCCACTTGCCGTAAAATGCTTGTGCAAGAAACCTAACAAAGAAAGGATCTAGTGGATACTTCGAAGGATCCTTTGCATGTGCTTTCAAATGATTGGAAAGATCTTCGGCATAAGGACCAGGAATAGAGTTTCACTCAAGGAGTCTTTGAGCCTCTTCCACCGAATAAGGCCTTAGCACGAAGCCAACAAGAGCTGAGCTCGAAGCAGGTACAGAACCAGAAGACTGACTCAGCAAAGAATTCACAAAACGATCATTGGAATCAACGCTTCTCGGGCATAAATCAGCAGCTATTGCAGCAACAGTCCCCGGTGGCAGCATGAGAACTGGGGAAGGTACCGCCTTGGAAATATCTCGAAGTGCCGGTTCGCTCTCAGGCGATGAAGTGAGCCATCTTAGAATACCTATCAACCACTACCATGACGGAATCATTTCCTTTTGCAGTGCGTGGTAAACCAAGAATAAAATCCATGCTAACGTCAACCCATGGAGCCTCAGGCACTGGCAAAGGAGTATATAAACCCGTGTTCTGAACTGTACCTTTTGATTGCTGACAAACCATACACTTCTGTACATATTTCTGAACATCACGCTTGAGTGAAGGCCAATAATACCTTGCTGCAACAAGTGATATTGTTTTGTCTCGACCAAAATGTCCACCAAGTCCACATCCATGCATCACGAATTAGATGAAGACGCAAAGAACCATTAGGGATGCAAAGACGATTACCTTTAAAAAGAAAACCATCTTGAATGAGAAAATCATCAACTCCATGAGACAGTGAACTGCACTTCTCCCAAATTGGTTTGAAATCCACATCATCAGCGTATATGTCTTTGATATAATCAAAGGCAAAACTATCATTGCGAATAGTCGCAAGAAGATGACTTCTTCTGCTTAGAGCATCTGCAACTTGATTTAACTTTTCACTCTTGTGCTTAATAGAGAAGGTGTACTTGTTAATTGTTGATAACCATCTGTCATGCATACGGTTTACCTTTGCAGAAGTCTGTAAAAATTTCAAAGCGTGGTTGTCTGTATTGATAACAAACTCACGATGCACCAAGTAAGTGTGCCATTGCTTAAGTGCTTGAACAAGTGCAAGAAATTCCAATTCATATGTAGCATTTCTTCTGTGTATCAGAATTCTTTTCACTGTAGTAAGCAACTGGATGTCCATCTTGTGATAATACTGCGCCAATGCCAACTATAGATGCATCACAATCCACTTGAAAAGGTTTAGAGAAATCTGGCATAACAAGAATTGGTGCTGAGCATAATTTCTCTTTAAGAGTATTAAAACTCTTATTAGCTTCTTCTGTCCATATGAATTTTTCTTTCTTCAAACAATCAGTAAGAGGTGCTGCAATGGTGCTGAAATTCTTCACAAAACGTCTATAGAATGAAGCCAACCCATGAAAACTACGCACATCTTTAATGGAAGTAGGAATACGCCATTCCTTTATAGCTTTTACCTTAGAAGGATCCACATGAATACCCTTAGAAGAAACTACATAGCCCAAGAAAGTAACTTCTGAAGACATGAATGTGCACTTCTTCAAATTCACAAATAAGGAGTTATCATATAACACCTTAAATACCTTAGAAAAATGACTGAGATGTTCTTTTTCACTTCGACTGAAAATCAAGATATCATCAAAGTAAACAATAACAAATTTGCTAAGGAATGGTTGTAGAACCTGATTCATCAGTCGCATAAAGGTTCTCGGAGCATTAGACAACCCAAATGGCATAACGAGCCATTCATATAATCATTCTCGTGTCTTGAATGTCGTTTTCCATTCATCTCCTTCTCTAATTCTTATTTGATGATATCCACTACGCAAATCAAGCTTAGTGAAGACAGTAGAACCAGACAGCAAATCTATCATATCATCAATACGAGGAATAAGAAATCTATATGGAATGGTTATACGATTCAAACCTCTGTAATCAATGCACATTCTCCAACCGTTGTCTTTCTTAGGCACCAAGAATGCCGGACAAGCACAAGGACTATTGCTCGGTCTAATCAGCTCTTTAGATAGTAAATCATTAACTTGCCCTTGTAAGATCTCATGTTCTGAAGGACTTAACCTATAATGAGCTTGATTAGGTAGAGAAGCTCCAGGTACAAGATCAATTTGATGTTGCAAATCTCTTAGAGGTGGCAAGGTGATAGGCAAATCCTCTGGAAACAAAGCATCATACTTAGACAATAAAGGTTGTACCTGAATAGGGATCTCAACCATCGGTTTAGTATCTTCATGAGAGCTTAGAGTATGAGTATTAGCTAAAGATTTAGAGATTGTTGCCACCAATGCACTAGTCTTCTCATCACAATGCTCCTTGATCATTGAAGTAGATTTTGAAGGCCAAAGGACTTTCTTCTTACCCTTCCAAAGAAAAGTATATGTATTCTCAAAACAGTTGTGTACTGCTTGAATGTCATATTGCCATGGACGTCCTAGAAGAAGATGTGTAGCATTCATGTCTATCACATCACACAAAACAGTATCTTCATAACCAGGAAATGAGAAATTCACCACACATTGATGAGTAATCTTTTGAGATGAAGAACTATTAACCCATCCAACTGAATAAGGTTCTGGATGTAGAGTAACTGGTAACTCTAACTTCCAAACTAAATGTGCAGCAATGTAGTTATCAACACTTCCACTGTCTATAATCATCTCACAAACGGTATCACCGATAAAGCACTTTGTTCTAAATATGTTATACCTCTGAGAATAACAAGGTTGAGTAAGCATAAGTGGACGAATCATACCCATATATTTTTCTGCATAAACTTCATGAATATCAGGACACTACACGAAATTGCCTTTTTAGCAACGGCGAGTGGCCGTTGGCGGGACGCCGTTATTGTTGTCGTTACAATAATTACAACAACGGATCTGCCGTTGCTGTAATTATGGTTACAGCAACACATGCATCTGTTGCAGTAAATATTGTCACGGATGAGACATACCATCATGCCGTGCCGCGTGGCAACCTACTGTAACGGTCTACCCGTTACGGTGGGCAGTAACTGATCAAACAACTCTTAACAACAACGTTTGCACCCGACGGTGTTTTGTGCAGTAACGGTTTATCCGTTTGCCAGCTGGCAGTTTTCGTAACTGTTTTGAAACAGCCAGCACCGCTTGCGTCTGCGTAACTGATACCCTAACTGTTAAAGTAACGGAATGTACTGGTGGAATCTATTTTCCAACGGTTCAGCGCTCGCCACCTGTCCTTCTGTCGATCCAACAACTTTTTCTCCCGTTAAACCACGACGTGTAACGGATAATTTTTAACGGCTTAGTCAACGTTTTTATTCGTGGAAAACACATCTGTAACAGTTTTTAGGATTGCCACGTGTTTTTACAACTAACGGATTTGTGTAACGTCTGTTATCGTTGGAAGAAACTGTATTATTTTAAAAAAAAAAATAACGCTGCCAAGCGTTAAGTCCTGCGTTACAATTGCACCTGGAATACAATTCATTCCGGAATCTGGAATACAGTTCATTTGTGAACCTGCACTAGTTCTTTCCTGAACCTGCAATACAATACAATTCATTTTTCACTACGGGAAAAACCATCATCGACAACTCTCTAAGAAGGTTGTCGTTCATATATCACAACTCACACCCGGGAGTCGTCTAGGCATGGGGTTGTGGTAAGTCTGAACTTTGATGCAACTCATGGCTATGAGTTGTGAAGCAGTTGTGGTTCAGTCGTCAACTACACCTGGAGACAGTTGTGATTCTATCTCGAAACTATATTGATAGTATAACACAACTCATGTAGAGGTTGTATGTCAATCTCTCACAACTGTATATGGGTATAGTAGAAAGCAATAACACAACTCTCAGTTAAGTCGTGAAGATGTTCTTACACAACTCATACTTGAGTTGTGAACAATAATGTCACTACACAAGTTAGG
>JAJJMA010169463.1:0-18930 GCA_023529015.1 Papaver nudicaule
CACCGATTACAAAACTACGTAACTTGCATGGAATTTTACATGAAGTGCTGATGATCAATAATCGGTTCATATATATCACTACATCTAACGTTTATTCTTCTTAAAAAACATAATCGTTCAATCTATAGGCAGTTATCCACCGATTACAAAACTACGTAACTTGCATGGAATTTTACATGAAGTGCTGATGATCAATAATCGGTTCATATATATCACTACATCTAACGTTTGTTCATATTAAAATCATAATCGGTATATATGTGATAAAACAGAAAACGATTGTTGCTAGTGAAGATGAACAATCGTTGGATATGTTGTTTCGGATCCAACGATTCTGGTATTATCAGCTGAAAAAATTGCCGAAAAATCAGAGTTTCATGCAACCAAATCACGTATAATAAGCAACTAACATACTAAAAACGATTGAGATAAGATTACACACCTTTGACGAAGTTTCCGGCTTGATTCTCGAGTGGGCGGATTCGAAATTTTTGTTTTTGTTTTTGTTTTTGTTTGAGAGTGAAATGATTTTGGTTTTGGAAAGTTTTTGGGTTTAAATATTTTAGGGTTTTTGGATTAAGGTTAAGTTTACTATTTGGGGTGGGATTAGTTAGTATGATTAATTAGTAGTGAAGGGTAATCTAGTATATTCCACCCCTGTGAAGACATCCCATAACAACTCACCCTAGATGGGTTTAAATTTCTATGGGGCCAAATACTAACGTATGGGGCCAAATTAACTGAGGAAAACAAATCTTCCAAGATCTGGCAACTTGGGGTGAAACTGGTGGAATTCAAAAGCTTGTAAGGGAGGTTTTAAAGGTGCCGAAAATGGCGAGTGTTGTGAATGATGATGACAAAGAGGAAGATGGCAGGTTGGGTACCAATATTACAACTTGCTTGCGCAAAGTGGCAGATGGGCACTTCACGGCCGCAGTGAAAGCCATTAGCTCATCAGGGGTAGCGCCACACAATGAAAAAACAAGGAAAGCATTAGAAGAAAATCATCCAACCATGCCTCCCCCCCAGAAACCAACTGTTCCACTACTTGAGGCTGCTTTAATAGCTGAACAAGGAACTGTTTTGAGTTGTATTAAATCATTCCTGAAGGGAACGTCGTGCGGAAGGGATGGTCTTCGAGCACAACATTTTCTGGATGCTTTTTGCGGGGAAGGTTCAGCTGTTGCTGCTGATTTAGTCACGGCAATCACTTTAGTGGTTAACTTGTGGCTTGGAGGGAGATGCCCATGCTAAACCTTGCAGAGTTCATTGCATCAGCACCTTTGACTCCCCTTCTTAAGCAAGACAAGAGCATCCGCCCCATTGCTGTTGGAACGATTTGGCGTCGTCTTGTATCGAAAGTAGTTATGAAAGGGGTAGGCAAGGACATGGCAGCGTACCTACAAGACTTTCAGTTTGGCGTAGGTGTTCCCGGGGGAGCGGAGGCAATTCTTCACGCTGTAAACAGATTTGTAAATAAACACCATGGAGACGACAACCTCACCATGCTAACTGTGGACTTCAAATGCTTTTAACCTAGTCAACCGAACACCTATGCTACTTGAGGTGCGCAACTTATGTCCATCTATATCGCCATGGGTAGAATACTTATATGGTCAACCTGCAAGATTGTACGTAGGAGATTACCACATTTATTCGTCTACGGGGGTGTAACAAGGTGACCCTTTAGGGCCATTATTATTTTCTTTGGTGCTCCATCAGTTGGTGACAAAGATAAACGCACAATGTGTTCTCTCCTTACAGGCTTGGTACCTTGACGATGGCACTATCATCGGCGACACCGCAGAAGTGGCAAAAGCACTTATGGTCGTCCAGACTGAAGGGCTGGCGCTGGGGCTTATGCTGAATATTAAAAAAACAGAAATCTTTTGGCCCTCTCGCGATGGACGGATGTTAAGTGATGGGATGTTTCCTGCTGAAATCTCAAGACCAGATAGTGGGATTAAATTATTGGGTGGGGCTGTCAGTCTAAATGGTGGGTTTGTGAAGGGACTTGCCATTAGGAGAGCAGAAAAAGCAGTGGAATTGATGCATATTCTATCCAAGCTTCGGGATCCACAGAGTGAATTATTGCTTCTACGTACATGCATGGGTATTGCGAAACTGTTGTTTGGGCTTCGTATTTGCCAGCCAGAATGGATTGTGGAGGCAACAAAGATTTTTGATAGAGGCTTGAGAGAGGTGGTTGAGGACATTGTGGTTTGTGGGGGTTCGTTCTTCGGAGATTTACAATGGAGGCTATCCACCCTACCTATTCGTCACGGAGGACTTGGCTTATATACTGCTAGTGAAGCTTCCCAATATGCATTTTTTGCATCACGTGTCCAATCTTGGGGTTTGCAAGATCATATACTAAGGAATAGTGAGGTCGAAGGCATGGATGACAACTTCAACAATGCTCTAAAAACGCTACAAGAAACTCTCTCTGACTTTGACTTTAGCATCTTTACCAATAAAGACACCGCCCCCCCAGAAGCCCAAAGTACCTTGGCGAATGCTCTTTTTGGTAATGTAGTTAAGAAAATGGACAGAGTTTACGAGTTGTCAGATAGACAGAAAGCAGTTTTTGGTTGCCTCCAAGCGGCACACGCACAGGATTTTCTCCATGCCATTCCGATTGAGGGCCTTGGACAAAAGATGTCACCCTTGGAATATCGTGCCATCCTCAAATATAGGTTGATGATTCCTTTGTACCCATCGGATGCGAGTTGCCCTGTTTGTATCACGGGGTGTTTAGACGCCTATGGAGAACATGCAGTTCATTGTAAGGTATACCCCGGATTTAAACATAGACATGATCATGTGAGATATGTTTTATATGATATATTGTGGAGGGCCGGTATCTCAGCAAAGAAAGAAGCATCAGTCAATTTCCTGACAGATCCACTTGAAGGGAGATCGACACTAAGGCCAGCAGACGTTCTTATCTTTGGGTGGGCTAACGGGAAACACGCATGTGTCGACCTCACTGGGGTTTCTCCGCTAGTGGGAATAGGACAAGTTGCTATTACAGTTGGGCAAGCAGCGCGGAGGGCTGCCTCAGGTAAAGTGGTGAAGCATGAGAAAGCGTGTCAGGATAATGGACATGTTTTTATTCCTTTTGCTTTTGATACATTTGAATTTTTAGCTCTAGAAGTTGTTGAACTCCTTAAGAGAGTCCAAAAATTCATGCACAGTAATGTCATGACTCCCGGTTCGAGAGAGTTCGTTTTTAAAAGAATAGGATTTGCAATTCAAAAAAGGCTTGCGGCGCAGCTTGTTGCTCGCTTGCCCACTGCTTCGATGTAATTTCTTTTGATTTTGAATACAATTTCAAAATTCATAGCATTTTGTATTTGTGGATTAGAGAATCAGTTTGAATAAGAATTATTAAGTTATAAAGATTGTGTGATGAAAATCAGGAAGATTAGTGTACTAAGCGATGTTAAGAAGAAAAATGGTGAATAAGCTCAAATGTTAATTAAGAAAGCGCGCGGTCTTAAATAGACGATCTGGATTGCCTAACCGTCGGGTCTCTTTTGAGATGTTGTTAACCGAAGGGTCCTTTTTAGGATGAGTGCAAGAACTTAAGTGGCAGGTTCCTACGGGAATGAGTGAAGGCTACTAACTGACGGGTTCCTATGAGAATGTGCTAACCGTCAGGTCCATTATTGGATGAGCTAGCCTGTCGGTCCAAATTGGATGAGTATAAAATTATGTTTGAATTGGAAAAGCTAAATGTGTATTAACTTCCTGAAGTGAAAACTTATAAATAGATGGTTTGATTTTTTAAAAGAATTTGAAGTGAATGGAGTGAATAAATTCCTGAGTCGAAAAACATAAAATAACTACGTATATTGTAATCCAGAAATCAGTTATAAAATCAGCCAGTGTTAGTTAATAATTATTTAAAGTGTAAGAAATGATCTAGTACAGCTGTAACGGTAAATAGTTGGTTCTTTTGTGCACAAATGTAATTTTTGTTAATGCATTAATTGTGTGGCAATTAGTATTTTTGGAAATTCTCTATTGAGCTGTGGTTGCTCACCCCTTTCTCTCCTCCCTTTCACAGAGTGAAGCAATACTAGCTGATAAAATATATTAATGAGTATCACGGGGATTTGAGCGTTGCGTATTTTGAATTAAACCGAAGTGTTGGTTTCTTTTGTAGTTTGTACTTCTGATTATGTATGTACTTTAAAGTTTTGTAATTGAAAAAGTAGAATTATATATCTTTTAATAATAGAATTTACTTGACTTGACATTTAGATTTTGTTTCTTAAAATGTTTTAGAACTTTTCTGGACCCATTTGAGTGGCCGTCCGGACTTTCGGGCTTGCCAGGCAGGTCGGATCCAGCCCACAAGGCCGAATCTGGGTCCGCTGGAGGTTCCGGAAAACCGGGCCGTCACAACTGCCCTGTAGTACGATCAATTAAGTCACTAACCTTCAAATGTTGTAGTGTGTCAGGAATCTCATCAACAAGAGAGCTTAAGGGAACAGTGGTAAACCAGTTGTCACTAAGGGTAACATTCATATCTACTCCTAACTTAGGAACATCTACTGATAAATGAAACCCATCTAGCTTTACTGAATTCACAGTAGTAATTGTATTCTTTGGTTTGAATACAGTAAACCCCATAATCACAATCACAAGGATAAAACCAACTAACCCAGCAATCAAACAGAAGCATAAATTCCTGTTTCTTCGAAAACCAGTAATTCCCTTATCAGAATTTTCTTTTTCTGGACAACTTATATCCATCCCAAGTGCAATAAACTAAGATAATAAAGCTATGTGATTAAAGAATTGTTACAGAGGAAGCATAAAACAATGCTTAAAAATATAGAAAGGGAATTGGGGTTAGGAAATAGTTGATTAAAGGGACAAGAAAACTTACCAGTATGAGAAGAAATGAAATTGAGTTAATTTCTTCTTCAATTTCCAAGTTCGGTGAAAAACATAGCTCAACACCACTGAAATTGAAAGACGAACCAACTGAAATTGAATTGATGGGGACGAATTTGATACTGGTGGTGCTGAAATGCCCTAATATTTGTTACATAATTACGTGAGAAAGTGAACTACGCAGAGTGAATCTGTCCCTCAATCATATCGATGAATTGTTTCCCTTGAATCTTAGCAAGCGTTCTTCGTTCTTCGCAAGTACGTTAATCTCTCATCGCTCAACCATGGACATACCAATTAACCTGTAGACTACAGAACAAAACTGTTAGGACATTGTCCGGTCAAACCCACTAGCGTTGGTATGTCAAGCTAGTTGTCAGTTTTAGGTGTCAAAACACAATTCTTGATTTAGCCTACTCAAGGTTTACTTCGGGTTAGGATAGAGGTAGTAGAGTTTAAAGTCGATCTCCACCCTTTGAAGATGAAGATGGAGAACACACGAAGACATCATCAAGGACTTCATCAACAAAGGTTAGTAAAGATTGAATTTTCCTTGAACTCTTGTTATTCTTATCTCTATCTATCGAAGTAATGAACTCACTATGTGGAACAATGCTTATGACGGTGAAATTACATCATTGTATATTAACCCGAGGAGATTTGGTCCATATGATCATAGTGAGGGCAACCTTTGACCTTTGAGTAGGTCTCCATGTTATAGTGAATGGAAATACGAATTCAACGCTTCAAGAATCACTTAATTCCGTTGTAAAACGAAGAAGTTATGAGTGATTCATTGAAACTGAAAAGCGTGGCTAAAAGCTGAATTCGGGAAAGGGAGTAGGAAGCTTCTGGAATCTTCTGGAACTTTCGGGAACGCTTTTCAAAAGTGTTGGGGTTCGCGAACCGCCACCTCGGGATTTACGATTAGGGTTTCCTGTCGTGTTTCTGAGGTCCATCTCCTGGCTACGATGGTCCACCTTCACACCTGTGTTGTGGTCCGTCCTGATTAGAGTTTTTCTACATTATCTTTCTTAAGAGATAAGTTTTGTAGAATATCTTCTAGTCAAAGGATAAGGTTATCCTTTCACAATTGTTATGAAACCAAAACTCTTAAATGAGGTAGTTATAATCTATCAAACTCTTGTTAGATAAACACTACTTGGTTTCTACAATAGAAAGGAGACTAGATTCATTGTGTGCAAGTTAAGTAACGGGGCGTGTTTACACGGTCACTAGCTAACTTGTTGCACAAGGAATCTTAGCTTTATCCTTAAGCAACCATCACTATAAATAAGCATACATGTAGCATAACAAATCATCCCTGCTGGTGCGTGTGCTACATAAGGTTGTTCTCCGCTATTTCTGTTCTTCACGAACAAGGTGAGAATTACAAAAGACTTTACTTAGGGATTGTAAAGCCAAGTTTAACTATCTTTCTTCTTTAGATAGTTCTGAACTTGTATCATCCAGGTAGACCATCATAATCCTTGTCTATTCTATGGTCCTTCTCTTCTTCAATAAGGCCATTCAAGGATTATAGGTTGTAAAACCAGGATTGATAGATTCGATCTATATTGTATATCAACTTAGGTTGTTTTACATATAGGTTAGAGATTCTGCAAGATATCTCTAGGTTCTCTAGTTGTTCTTGCAAGAATACAATTAGGTCGTCACGGTTCTCGTGCAAACCCTAATTGTGTGTTTTTGATACCTGACCTTGTGAACGGTTCCTCAAAACACAAAACAAGTTTCCAAAACCTTGATTATATCTAAAGGGAAAATTGTTCTTTACGTATTCTCTGTCGAAAGACGGATTGAGTACAAAAAGCCTTTGACAGCGGTCAAAGCAACTCCTAGGCCTGTAACGGACGTCAGCTAGGGGAATCAAGTGCGTAGGGTCTTGCGGGATTCAAGAGGCGTAAAGCGTACAACAGTAGCTGATTCGCTTGGAGGGTGGAATAGGTCTCTTCTACATTCCAATCCGAAGACTGACAGTAGGTTAGTGTTTGTAGACAGTTAATACTGTGTGGTGTTCAAACTGGACAAGGTCCCGAGGTTTTTCTGCAAGGCAGTTTCCTCGTTAAAAAAACTTCTGGTGTCTTGTGTGCTTTTACTTTCCGCATTATATTTCTGATAGTATAATTAAAGCAACACAAGTTGTACGTTATTCATATCCTGACGTTGATTCCAAATCTTGAATAAAGATTTACAGAGACTTGTCTTTGTAGGAATTGATCACTTGTGATCACAACTCAGGTTATACACATTTGGATATTGAAATTCAATTTGTCCATATCTGACCATAAGTCTCACAAGTCCAAAACGAAAAGTTGGTAGTATTTCGGTACCCCTTCTTTTTCAAAAACTAAAAGAGAAGGAGAAAAAAAACGATTGAAACTTTTGGAAGGGGGTGGGATTTGACCCCGGGACATCTGGATCATTTTTGAACTGTTTGGACAAAAATGCCCTCAACAATTCTCTTATTTTCAACCTCCGTGTCCTTTTTCTATTATCGGGATAATGACGCGATTGCCCTTCATATTTTGGTTTATTTACAAAACTGTCTAAAGAAAGAGAAATTAAAAATTTACGGCTATGTCCTTTTTGAGGGGTATTTTCGGATATTCACAAACTTGTAAACATGAAATCCAATCTTTTTGTGTCAAATTAAGAAAAAAATCACTATTCATTTGACATAAAGTCACCATATGTAGGGTCCACCCACGCGTCGCTCGGTCGGCCCAATTATTCTCACTTTATATTTGTAACCAGGAGAGTTACATCAGTATTTCAAGTCTATAGATTTTACTTAATTAATTGTCATCTAGTTTGATGGTTCATGCTTTACTCGAATGTTTTGATGACCCATGCTTATTATTTACAATTGATGTTTGAATATCTTACCATTTAGTAGTAAGAAAAGAATACCGAGCCACTATTTATTGCAAAAATATTTTAAATCAAAAAAAATTATGTTTCTACCGATTAAAAGAGTTTATTAGTGGAATCCTTAGCCTTAGATTTTCTTTAATATTGTTATAAAATCATCATTTATTTTTGTTTTAGTTTAATCAATCTTCTTAATATCAAAATCATTTTTACTACTTCTGAGTCTAAAAGAATTCTTCACAAGTCCCTGAGAACGAACACATTTAAAATACTACATCAGGTTGTCATATGAGGAAATGCAAGAGGAAGAAATCCGCCAGAAGAAAGAAAAAGCAAGGCACGCTAATTCTATAAAAAATTCTCGCCGGCTGAACAAGAAGAAATGAGGAAGGAATGGATTAAAATGGAGCAAAAGAAATTAGAGGCAATGTTAGCAGGTCCTACTTCAACGGTAATTTTTCCACAACAGCCACAAGCGCAGCAGCAACATCATCAGAATAGCGGCCAACAATGGAATCAAGGGAAAAGAGATAATTACGCCGGAAGAGATGGTCAAGACAATAGAGGAGGTTATGACAATAGAGGAAGATACGCCAACAACGATAGGAGGAAACTATGGCGACAACAGAGGAGGATATGACAACTGGCGGTCAGGCAATGGTGACAGAAGATTCAACAATGATAACCGAAGGTTCGGCGACAGAAGCCCAGGGTATCCAGATTTCCAAGACGCTACACTGCCAAAGCTTTGTGTTACATACACTGACGCATGGGGGCAAATAGAAAGTTCAGCGTCAAGGAATGAGATCCGCTATCCTTTCAACAGAGGAAATCCATGCATCCTATTTCAAACTCTAGTCAATACTGCCAATATCATCAGTTTCATGGGCATTCAACCGAGAATTGCACTTGAGTTCAGCGGGAAGTACACAGGTTTATTCGTATAGGAAAATTTCAAAAAAAATTAGAGTTACCCCCAGCACCGCCAATGGCAGTCCAACCAATTCAGAGTGTGCTGCCCAAACCAGAGGTCTTTGAAGTAGAGGTTAAAAGGGATTTAAAAGAGTTGAATTGTTTTTCCATAGTACATTCCACGGTCAGTAGAGATGAATTTCATAATAATGTCATGTCAATGATACATAAGCGGGATAGGAATGGCAAATAAATCTTCAGTGTCGCTGTCAAGAAAAGTCCACTGTTAGAGTGGACGAAGAAGCCAGTAAGTTTTTCAGCAGTAGAGCTACCACCTGAAGGAAGAGATCATTTAGACCCGCTGGTGTTAACTATTCAAATGGGAAAATTTAAAGTACCAAGAGTATTAATTGATCCAGGTAGTTCTGTTGATATCCTTTTCAACTCAGCGTACCAAGCCATGGATTCTGAAGAAGAACCAGTAGAACCTCTAATTCCTTCTACATACAGTATTTAAGGATTTAATGGAATTGCTTCCAAACCCAAGGGAGAGGTTACATTAAAACTTGTAACATGCAAGACTTTGATCATGGATACCACCTTTTGTGTTGTGGATGTCGACTCTCCGTATGCGGCAATTCCTTGGAAGACCATGGTTGCACAACATCAAAGGAGTACCTTCGACTTATCATCAGCGGTTAATATTTCCAACTCCTCAAGGAGTCGCCGAATATATTGGTGACCCG
Source organism: Papaver nudicaule (assembly GCA_023529015.1). Taxonomy (NCBI): domain Eukaryota; kingdom Viridiplantae; phylum Streptophyta; class Magnoliopsida; order Ranunculales; family Papaveraceae; genus Papaver; species Papaver nudicaule. The sequence goes on from JAJJMA010169463.1 coordinate 9,459, forward strand.
TCTACAACAAAAGCATGCAATGAAGTATACGTCAAGATGCGCGAAACTAGAAAAGCAAGATTGAATGAGAAAAAGAAAAAGACCAAAGAGTTGTCCAAGGCTAAGGAAATTAATGAAGTAGTCGCCGACCCTAGCAAATATGTTCTTTCTGTGAAGGAAGGCGACTCTGCAGCAAATTCTTTAGCGGCAACCTTATAGCAATTAAAGGAACCTTCGCCTATGGGAGAACCAGAGTTACAATTTCACAGCTGTGGAACCAACTAGTGACATTAACATAGGTGATGAAGACGTTCCCAAGATAGTGAAAATTGGTACTCTATTGAACAAAGAAGAATCTCTGCAGTTAGAAGCTTTACTAAAAGAATACGCTGATGTCTTGCCTGGGGAATGAATGAGATACCGGGTATAGCTCCAGAAATTGCTTGTCACAGATTAGACATTGATCCGAAGGTCAGACCATTCAAACAACGTATAAGGAAGTTGGCGCCGGTGTACAAGGAGGCAGTTGAAGCTGAGATTGATAAGATGAGAGCGTCTGGTATCATTAGACCAGTGCAATATCCGGAATAGATAGCCAACATGGTGGTAGTACCAAAAAAGAATAAGGGTGTCAGAATCTCTATTGACTTCAGCGACTTGAATAGGGCATGCCCAAAGAATAGTTTTCCATTACCAAGCATAGATTAGACAGTTGACGCTACTTCAGGGCACGAGTTGTTATCTTTTATGGATGGCTACTCTGGGTATAACCAGATACCGCTAGCAGAAGAGGATCAGCGGCACACGACATTCTTTTCAACCAAAGGTTATTTTGCTATACAAGAATGCCCTTTGGGCTTAAGAACGCCGGAGCCACCTATCAAAAAATGGCCCAGGACATGTTTGAGAAGTGGATAGGAAGAACCATGGAAGTATACGTTGACGACATGCTCGTCAAGAGTAAAGAAATTAAAACACATGTCCAAGACTTAAAAGAAATATTCGACCATATGCGGATAACTAAATTGAAGATCAATCCTGCCAAATGTGTGTTTGGAGTTACCTCAGGAAAGTTCCTAGGGTATGTTGTCACAAAAAATGGTGTAGAGGCAGATCAAGCAAAAATTAAAGCTATCATGGATATGCCTTCGCCGGTAACCCTGAAAGATGTTCAGCGCTTAAATGGTGTATTGGCGTCTCTTAATAGATTCATATCGCGATTCTCCGATAAATGAAAGTTATTCTTCCAAATGTTGAAGAAAGGAGAAAAGTTCAGTTGGACAGCGGATCATGAAGCTGCCTTCCAAGGAATAAAAAAATATTTATCCACCCTTCCAGCAATACAACCGCCGGAAAATGGAGAAGAATTGCGAGTATATCTGGCAGCAACATCATCAGCAATTAGCGCAGTATTCGTACGAACATTGAGGGGAGAAACGCCGATATATTATATCAGTCGAACTTTAAAACCCGCTGAGAAAAATTATACTAAGATAGAACAATTGATTATGGCCATAGTTTTTGCGGCAAGTAGGCTACGTCCTTACTTCCATGCTCACCCTATTACTGTGTTAACAAAAACCCCTATTGAGACCATCCTTCACAGTTCGCAAAGAGCAGGGCGTATTGCAAAATGGAATGCTCAAATAGATCAGTTCGGCGTCAAATATGAGATCAGAACAGCACATCGGTCGCAGGTGACAGCTGACTTTCTGGCAGACTTCCCAATTGAAGAAGAGGAAGAGGTGGATGATATCCCATTCATGGAAGATGATCAAGACGAAGGAGTGCCAGAACTACTAAAAAGAGACCCAAATCAATGGGAGGTATATGTTGATGGGTCCGCCAACAGAGAAGGCAAGGGAATTGGTATTGTGTTTATTTCACCAAAAGGATCAAGGATACTCCACTCGCTAAGGTTAGAATTCCCGGCTATTAATAATGAAGCAGAATATGAAGCGGTTATACACGCCATGAGACTCATTCTGGAGATGGATATTCGCAACATACGTTTAACTAGTGATTCTCAGCTGGTCATTCGACAAATCTTGGGGAAGTATGACGCTCACGACAGTTCATTACAGAAGTATCTCAGATTAGCCAGAGAATACGCCCAGAAGATTGGCGGCATCGAATTTAGGCACATATGTAGAAAAGACAACAGGCATGCGGATGCCCTGGCGTTATTTCATCCATGATGGCAGACCCGGAGATACCATCTATTGTAATCGAACGGGTAAGGATGTCATCTATAGAAGAAAAGCGGAATAAAGAAGTATTAGCGGTTGACATATAAGAATCAGCAGAGACAGATTGGCGAACTCCTATCAGATATTACTTAGAACATCTCACAACACCTGGAAATAAAATCCTAGCACAAAAAATCATAAGCAGGTCGGCGAACTAGGAACTAAGAGAGGGCATCCTATACAGAAGGTCATTTTCTAGGCCATTATCAAGGTGTATATCAAGGGAAGAAGGAAAGAAGTTATTGAAAGAGATTCACGAAGGAGATTGCGGAAACCACAGTGGTCAACGGGCATTGGCTTTAAAAGTAAGGATGTAAGGCTACTATTGGCCATGGATGAACGGCGATGCCGCAGAATACGCTAAGCGGTGTAAGCAGTGTCAACTCTACGCAAGGAGAATCAAAGCACCGGCAGTTTCGTTAAATTCATTGATAAGCCCTTGGCCCTTTGTCAAGTGGGGGATTGACATCATTGTACCATTAACACCAGGCTCATGAAAAAGGAAGTACATAATTGTGGCCACAGATTACTTCACTAAGTGGTGTGAAGCCAAGGCACTGAGGCAAAGAACTGGAAAAGGAGGTATTTGTATTCATATGGGAAAACATATTTTGTCGGTCCGGCGTCCTAGCAGAAATTTGCACTGACAATGGAAAATAATTAGTCGGCGAGAATATCGAAAATATGTTAGCCACGTACGGCGTAAAGCTAGGGAAATCGACTCCAATATATCTGCAAAGCAATGGGCAGGAGGAAGCAACAAATAAGACTATTGGAATGGGATTAAAGAAGAGAGTGGAAGGACACAAGAAAGCTTGGTGTGAACACTTGCACAATGTCCTATGGTCTTACAGAACAACCGTCAGAGAAGCAACTGGGGCATCTCCTTTCCTATTAACTTTCGGCGCAGAAGCGGTACTCCCATCAGAAGTCATATTACCAACCACAAAGCACGAGGCTTGGGAAAAGAATTTGAATACAGACTTAATCTTGGCAAAGTTAGATGACTTGGAAGAGCAGCGGTTGATCGCCTTAACTCATATGGAAAATTATCACCGCCGACTAGCCAGAGAGTATAAGAAACGTGTCATCCCAAGGGACTATCAACCCGGCAACTTGGTATTACGCGAGGTACCGCCGTATCAAAAGAAGAAAGGATGCAAGAAGCTGGAGCCAACATGGGAAGGTCATTACATTATAAAACGTACAGCCGGGAGTGGAGCCTATGTGTTGATTGATGAGCATGGTAAAGAACTTGAGCATCCCTGGAATTCCAAGTTTATTAAGAGATTTTATCCTTAAGGTTGCATGTAAAATCCGAAGTCTTGGGCGGGCATAATACCCAAGAAATCTTATTAGCTTTTGTAATCAGTGGCAAATAAGATCTGGGGACGTAGGTTTGCTTTTACGCGCCGAACCCCGTTAACAAACTACTGTGTCATTAAATGTTTACGGCGACAAACACTAAAAGGCTTAATAGCCATCTACTGGGGCAAAACTGCCATAAAATGTCAAGGCTCAATAGCCATATACTGAGGCAAAACTGCCATAAAATGTCAAGGCTCAATAGCCATATACTGAGGCAAAACTGCCATAAAATTTCTAGGCTCAATAGCCATATACTGCCATAAAATTTCAAGGCTCAATAGCCACATGCTGAGGCAAAACAGCCATAAATTCTTGAAGCTTAATAGCAAACTAATGAGTCAAGACCGCCATAAGACTTCAAAGTCGAAAAGTTATACGTTGAGGCAAACATCCAATATCTTCTGAAATAACATAGGGTGACACAGCAAAAGATACATAAAGGATAATAGATCACTAACTGAGGCAAAATTTCCATTCACTAATACATCACAGGTAAATTATTGCCGATTACTTGCAAGGTATAACAAAACATTTTGGATTTCAATGATAATAGCTTTGAATAACAGCGGGTCTGGTCATTGGAACTATAATTCCTTATGTGTTACTTGTTGATCTGTAAGTGATGGCTTAAAAATATAAAACTCCTGTCAGGTTAACCACCCCACTTATAATAGATCGCCGACGGGCACAAGTAACAATGTATAACGTAAGGTTGTGATGTGGATCAGCGGGATAACTGTCAGCTTTTCATTTGGACCAAGTGGATTTGATTGTACAAGCGGTAAAAGGAAATAAAGTCGCTTATGAAAATACAGGTGTCTAAAAGTGCATATATAAAGACAAGGAAAAGTATGTTAACATCTTACAAAGAAAGTCGCTGAAATAAAGATAATACATATTAATCAAAAACAAGAAAAACTAGAACACTGAGCTGATAAAATTAGAGTTGTTGACTTGATGATGAACCATCCTTAAATTTTTGAAATTCAGGAGGTTTCTTGGAATTGTCAACAACCCTCTCAAGATTGTCAACAAAAGTGCTTTCCTTTGTCAGTTTGATCGGCGTCTGAGCCTTGATCCTCATTGGCGTCATGGCCTCCCCCATCATTGGCGTTTTCGTCATCATCTTGACTGAAACTCTCGCCGTCAGGATTAACTTCCTTATCATCTTCATCAGCATCATCGTCGTCATCTCCGTCTTCATTGCTTCCATTTTCTTCCTCAGACTCAGATCCGCTTTCCACATGTATAGTCTCATCGGCACCACCTTCATTCTCAGTGCTAGAGGGAATTCCACTGACATGCAAGGAGGAAGGAGGTCAGGAGCATACTATGCCGGCATCTTTATCTTATGCTCTGGGCAAAATTTGGCTAAGTACATTTGAACGGCGATAAAACCAGCCATGTTAAAATTAGCAGTATACTGTTCTTCTTTCTCTTGCGCAGTTTTCCTAGCAAGGTTCAACTCAGACTGGAGATGATTGTGCATTTTCTGAAGTTTAGCTGCTTTAGAAGTTTCAGCCTCAAATTTCTCCTTAAAGCCTTGGAAAACCTTGATGTCATTCTCTAGATTAGTGATCTTGCCAGTACATTGAAGATGTTCTGTCCTTATCTCATGCATTTTATCCTTACATGATTGGTGTTCTTTGACCTGCCCCTCTAGTTGAGTAATCCTGGAGGTGCACTCTTTATGCTCTTTGACAGCGGCAGACTGCTCTTCTAACTGGGATTCAAGCTTCTCCGAAACCAAATGAAAACAAATTAGAGCAGAGGCAGAGGCAATTTCGGGAATTAGCAGGCGGAGATAAAACCCTAGGAAAACTACCTTCTAGTTCATTTACATGCATATGAATACCCTCCTGGGCAACATTAATTTGATCAAATTCAGTTAAAACTTCCTGATCAGAACAAGGACCCACAACTTGTTTGATCCTGAGACTAAGAATATTGTTCTCTTCATTTAATTGCCTGGCACGATCTCCATGGAGTTGGGCGAAATCCTTATAACGCTGAATTTCTTCACGAGCTGTATCCCTTTTAGCGGTTTTACAAACTAATTGAGAGGATAAGCGAGTAATATCCGCCTTCTCCTTTTCCAACTGACTAACGTCTCTTGTATGATCTACAATAACTTTTTCTTTGGCTTTGCGCTCTATTTCTGCTAAACGAGAAGCATTGTCACCTGCGCTCTTAATCCACTCCACAAGCTGCTGTGTTGCTGCACAAATAATGAATGAATGTGTGTGTGAATGAATCAACATTACAGGGAAGGAGCTGTGTTATCAGATAAACAAATTGTACTCAACAAAACTCAACAGAAATTACACACACTATCTGCTAGACAAAATGCCAGATTGAAGGTGTTGAACTAAGCCAAAAATCATGAGCTAGTGCCACTGATTCCAGTTGCTGGAAATCAAAGATGAAGCCGTGATTAAGAAGATTGAGGTGAATAAAGAGATGGGTCAATCTCAGGATCGAAGGTTTTCATCAGGTGGATGGTGATTGTGGCTGATCTTTTGGTAAGAAAGTAACTGAAATTGAAGTTCCTGTCAAGAAATATGGCCTGAGTGGTGTTGTTGCTCATGTCGCTGCCATGGTTGGGTACTGTTTCTGTTGTCGCTGGCTTGTGGTGGAGTTTGGGATGATGTTGCTACTGCCATGGTTTTGGTTGGGATTCCAGTTGAATTGAGAAGACAGCCAAGTTATGTTGTTGTTGCCATTGATTATGGTACTGAATGATCAATATTAAGGGTATGATGGTTGGTTTTCCATGGTTGTCTGGTGGCTGTGAGTTTGGCAATGGTTAGGCTTCAATTGAGAAACCGACAGAGAAAGGAAATTGGGTCAGACATTGGCAGGATTTTGGAGTTGTTGCCGTCAAAACTGCACTAGAGGAGGCTTCTCTGCCGTCAATATTTTAGGATGGATGGTGTGGATTTGGAGCAATTTTTGGAAGTTGGTGATATACAAGGAAGTGGAATTTTATTCCAAATCAAAATTTTAGGACGGTGTGCATGAAAAGAGCCTATAAATAAGAGGCCTCAAGCACCAAGAGGACATATCTTTTCCACCGGTTCCTCTCCCTTGGGAGGAACTTTATTCGTTTCTTCTCGTTGTAAATTCACAATGAGCGGATAATTATTTTATAGATTAGGGATGAATTCAATGTTCTAAGCGTGAAGCTTTATTCAATTTACAAGTTTCTTTGAGTTTTAAATTGTGATTCATTGTGGCTTGTCTTTACTATTAAGAAGGTTTATGATTGATCTCTTGGTGGTTTGGCTGCACAACCAAATTATTCGATTGATCATTCTATTGCTAGTAGAGGATTAGGGTATCCGTAATTGTATCTTGATTCTTGCACAAGTAGAGAACACGAGACCTTGCAGAGGGATTCTGTGGAGCAATTGTGTGTGAAGACAACACCAGTAAGTGGAGCAAGCGAACCGAGTTTAACTGCTGGGATCAACCTAAATTCATGAAGCTTAATGCGTCCGACTGGATTACATCTTGAGATCGTACTTCATGGTGGTCTAGACGAATAGAATCCGGTGACTAAGCGTACCTGTTATCCGGTGATACAAGGAGTTTTGGGGATAACTAAGCGTACCTGCTATTCTACGGTTGTTGACATATGTTTCTAACGAAAGGTAAACAGGTATATTGATTGAGTCTAACGCTTGGTAATGGCGAAGGAATTCTTAATCATCTTCTTGATATTATTATTCTTTATTTACTTTATATTGTTTACGTGATTTGAAACCAAACCCCCCTTCGTTTTACTTTTGTTATTGTTTTGCTGATTTAAATAACATATCAATTACACCGCTCTATGTGGGAACGATCCTTACTACCGCTATATTACTTTTTAATTAGTGGGAAATATCTCAATAATTTGTCGTGGTAAACGACACGCATCAAATTCTGGCGCCGCTGCCGGGGAGCGGTCATCAATTGATTTGTTATTTGTTTTAGCTTTTATTTTTCGTTTTTCGTTTTTCTTGTGAAACGTAATGTTTCCTTTCGGAAATAACATGTACGGGGCACAAAATCAAACATACAACAATGATTTTCAATATGGTTTTCAATCTCAATTTTATGACAACTACCAACCATACGGGGAATACAATTATGACCAACCCTTTGGTTATGATCAATAATCCATGGCCCCATTTGATTATTCTCATACATATCAACCTCCGGGGGTTATGTAAGTGAGCAATCACAAAGATAGGAGGATAGTTGTGCTTCTAATAGTGACTCTTCTAGGTGGGCAGGTTTGATACAACAAATTATGGAAAAGATGGAAGAAAATCGTCAAAAAAAAGGAGAATGATATACAAGAACTTAAAAGATGCATTGATAACCTACGGAGCGACATTGATCAACTCAAGGAGATCATGGAAACAAATCCCATACCTAATAAGGAATGTTTGATTGATGATGATTCTAAAGATGATCAACCTTTAGAAAGTTCTTGTGACAATGTTGAAGTAATTCCAACTCCGGATCATAATAACGATCATTCGCCTATTCAAAAGGTGGAGACTTGGAATAATGAAAACATTGTTATAAATAGTTCGACGTACTCAAGAGAAGATCTTAGAATTGACTTCGACGAATTTTTATTGACGAGTGGCCTGATTCTGATGAAGATGAGAGTATAGAATTGATTGAGAATGAAACCAAAATTATTGATGACAGAAGCTCCAAAGGATGTGATTACTCACTCACCAGGTTTGCAATTTGAATCTAATTTTATATCTAAACCTTTGTATGATAATGACTCCACCCTAATCGAAATAGTTTCTCAAAGAGTTGTTAGCTCAATTCTTAAGAAACAACCGCACTTAGGGTTGGATGGTTGTGCTTCTAAAGTCTTGTCGAATTACTTTGCTGCTAAGTATCCACCATTAGATGTGTTTGATTCTAACACTGTGCAGGTTCACTGAGAGGAACCCGAAGAAGCTCCCTTGTTTTATGTTCTCTATCCACTTCCAAGTGGAGAAAAGACTAAGTGTGGGGGAAACTTCCATAAAATAACAATTTCACTTGTGCTAACGTACGCTAATATTTGTGTGAAGTTGTTGCTAGAATTGCAGATAGTTGTTTGGAAGGACCCCCAAATTTTCAGATTGTTGGTGTACGGTGAATCATTCTTGCCAAGTCGGGTTGAGGACTATACACTAAGTGCTACATGGGAGGCAACCCATTAGTTTGTAACGTATTTCTATCCTTTTGCTTTTTATTTTTGCATATCATTCTAGGATTTCCCATCTTGACTACATTGGATGATTCAAATTTACATTGAGGACAATGTAAAGTTTAAGTGTGGGGGAGTGGCTAAAGCATGAATAATATCCTCCAAAATTTTTGAAACTTGTGAACAATTAGGGACGAACACTCAACTCTCTAGATAGATGGAAAACAAGAACTCTTGTCTATAGGAATTAGAGAGCCCACTAATGGTTTGTTCGTATTTGAATGCATAAACTCAGTTGTTAAAAATGACATGGTAACCAATTGAACAATTTGATGTGCAAACATATCTCGGGATCGCCATAACCATATCACTTTCTTTTTTATTTTGCATTTTTAAATGTTTATCTATGTGATTTGGTGGGGCCCTTATATGGCCTTGGTATCGTATCTAGGATTTAGGGATTGGTTGAGAATCTATATGCCTCAAAATTGAGAAAGAAAAAGACAATAATTTTTTGTGTTTGATTATATTGTAATGTGACCATTCCAATGCGGAGTAGAAATTGTTTTATGTACCCCAAAAGCTTGATAAAAAGAAATATTTCTGCCTGCTACTAGGAACAGGATTCATCAGAAACATCTTAATAGAAGAATGGGATGACCACATCGCA
>JAJJMA010169464.1:0-16112 GCA_023529015.1 Papaver nudicaule
TGTTTGTACTGCTTCCTTTTCTGTAATGATAAATGGCCAACCTGAAGGTTTTTTCAATAGTGAAAGAGGGTTGAGGCAAGGTTGCCCTCTTTCCCCATACTTATTCATTCTTTGTTATCAAGGTTTCTCTTGTCTTATGAGAGCAATGGAGAATGAAGCTCTCTACAGTGGTTATATTATATGTAGGAAAGCTAGATCAATGTCACACCTTATGTTTGCTGATGATCTGCTACTTTTTGGGAACTAAACTGAATTAACCATCAAGACTCTGCAGGATGTGCTTAACACCTATGCCAACTGGTCTGGACAATGTGTTAATATGCAAAAGTCTGTTATATTCTTCAGTAGAGGTGTGCAGATGCAGAGAAGAACATATATTCCTAATTATCTCGGTGTAAAGCAAATGCAGATGAATGATAAGTACCTTGGTCATTTCCTTCTCAAGCCAGCTCATCTGAATGCTTCTTGATAGTAAGCTAGCTGGGTGGAAAAGAGATCAGTTTACTCATGCTGGGAGAACTGTTATGATCAAGCGCAAATTGGGACTAATTCCTCCTTATTATATGGCAACTGCTATCATTCCTAATGGTGTTATGAAGTCCATCAACAAGACTATCTGCAACTTCTGGTGGGGGCATTCAAGGGAGGTGAAGAAAATGCATTTTATTGGTTGGAATCAGTTTGAGAAACATAAAGACATGGGTGGTCTGGGTATCAGAAATCTCAAGCATCTCAATTTGGCTATGATTGCTAAACTTATATGGAGATTCCTGACTGATAAGGATTGCTTATGGACTAAACTGATGCAGGCTAAATATCTTAAGGATGATAATTTCTGGGAAGTTCAAAAACCAGACAAAAGTTCAGCTACTTGGACTGGTATGCTGAAATGTAGAAGGTATATGAAGGATGGGTGTTGTTGGACTATTGGTAATGGTCATCAGGTCAGTATTTGGGAAGACCCTTGGATTCCCAATATACCTAATAAAACAACCATTATGAACCCAATCACTGATGCTCCACCCACTAGAATAAAGGATATTACATTACAGAACCCTGTTAGATGGAATGTTGAAAAGCTGCACATTTGGTTTTCTGAGCAGGATGTCAGGAAAATTCTGGAGATTCACATTCCTGAAGAGACTGAAGAAGGCAGTGAAGATAAATTACTTTGGGTTCATCATCCTAATGGGCATTTCTCTACTAAATCCTTTATGAAGACTATGTATAACAACCTGCCAAGCTCCTCCTTTGATGGTAGCTATGAAGATTTCCCATGGAAAAAATTCTGGAAGATAAAAGTGTTGCCACCAAAAATCCATCTCTTTATCTGGAGAATTCTGAAGAATGGTCGCTCTGTTGGAAGCAAGATTCAAGCACACCTGAAGGGTATTAATGCTGACTGCAGGCTTTGTCATTGCAGTGTGGAAACTTTAGACCATATTGTTATCCATTGCAATGTGACTGCAACATTCCTCTTTGCTTCCCAAATGTCCTTCAGAGGAGATGAGTTGAAAAGAAAGTCCATTAAAGACTATAACTTGGAATGGTTATGGAGGGAGGAGATTATGCCAATCTGAAGATGGCTTATTGTTTGTTGTGGAGCTTATGGAATTGCAGGAACAATGTGATCTTCAATAAAGGTAACATTAACATCCAGAGTATGATTGTTGATGCTCTTTATTGGTACAATTTGGACATACATAGTAGTGAATAGGCTACCAACCCCACTGAACCTGATATTCTGGATTCTCAAATGGACTGTTGGCAACCACTTGATCTCTCTACTTTCAAAATCAATTTTGATGGTGCTGTTGGTCCTAAAGGGTATGTTTGTGTTGCTATCATCAGAAACCATGAAGCCATAACTTGTGATGGTCACATCAAAGAATTGGAGTATCAGACTCCTATTGAAACTGAAGCTCAGGGTGCGCTTTTAGGGGTTGAACTTGTTGTTAATGAAGGTCTTAAGCGCACTGTTCTTGAAGGTGATTCTCTCACTGTCATCAAGATCCTGAAGTATAATCAGTCCCAGTTTCAATGGAGAATTAGGAACCAGATTGACAGAATTAGGGAGCTGCTACCTCTCTTTGAGTTTATAGAATTTAAGTTTACTAAAAAGGAGACCAATCATTTGGCTCATTCCTTAGCGGCTTATGCCATATCTACCACTTGTCTATTAAGTGGAATCATTCCCCTCCTTATTGTATTGCTCGTCTTGTTGATGAGAATTCTCTTTAGTTGTTGGTTTTTTCTTTGCTTTTTCCAACCTTAAAAAAAAAAAAAAAAAAGACTAGCTTTAGACACCAACGAAAATACCATGACCGAAATAGCCCCATTCTTAATTTTTGAACTGCACAGAAGCAATGTTGGTGGAGAACCTAACTTTCTCTAGAGGAAAATTTAGATGTTGCATGAATAACAGACATAACTATTGACAAAACCATGCAAACAGGATGTGCATGTTTGGAGGGCAGAACAGAAGAGACAAATCAACGCCTTGAGAGCCAAATGTAAGAGAGTAGGTCAACAAGGGGTGGACCCATAGAATCTTAATTTTCAAACTTAACTTAGTTAGTCCTATTTAAATGTTTAAAAATGTCGCCGAAGTGGCATTTCTCTTAATGGATCATGGGTGTACCAAGAATTGCACAATGGTAGGGAGATAGAAATAAGAATGTAGTGGGAAAGGGTAGTTTGGGAATGGGATCTATAATTTTGTTTAATAATTGTGGAATGGTGAAGTATGACAAAAGGGAGTGATTTTGATATTTGTATGTAGTGCTCTGAACTACTAATGCGTCTTGTTTAAAAGAAATAAAAATCTTGAGAAATTCCTTACGAGAACAAAACACTCAGGTTTTGATCTTCTTCAATCCCAAATTCCCAATGTTCGATAAAGAAAAGTCTAAAGAGACAAGAAGAAGAGAAAAAAATAGTTTTTTTTTTTTTGAGGAAGAATTAGAATCATTGTCTCTCTTGTCTATACCAATGCTGATCGTGATTCTTCAATACAAAAAATTTGTAAATTGAAATGACCTATGAGAAAGAAGAAAAACAGAGAATCCTACTACTACTAATATCAAAACTGACCTGTAATGAAATGATCAGACGAGAACCCTCTACGTTAGTTAGGATATTGTCGATGATGGAGACATTGATATTGATCTTCAAACCTTATTCTTTTTTGATATACAAAGGATTTGATCTGTTATTGGGGGGGAAAAATATTTACTTGAAATTTGAAAAAAAAAAAAAAAAAGGAAATTAAGAAGATGACTTGAGAAATCTCTGATAAAATACTTTTGTCTGATTTATTACCAAAATAAGAAAATATTCATGAAATGACTTGATTGAAAAAACCCAGACTGAAGGAAGTTTTGGAATCGAAAGAGAGAGTGAAATAGAGACAGACATTTAGTAATGATAATTGAGGACGAAAACAAAATAACCTAGTTTAACACGCAAAGTAACATTATTGCAAAAACGAAAAACTTAAATGAAGAAAATCTGCTGAGAATCTTCAAGAACTTCAATACTAAAATTTCATAAAGAAAGAAAAATCTCAAAACAGAGTATAATTATCTGAATTTCACAAGCACGTTTGTTTACCTTCTTCATAGTCGTTTCTTCTTTCTCATAAATATAAATTTTCTTCAAAATCAATTACTTCATGAAATTCCTCATGATAATGCTTCTTTCAGTAGTTGTGCTGAAGAAGAAAACTTGAAAATTTTCAGATGAGTATCCACTAACAAAACATAATAACTTCAGAGTGATGCAAAGGAATTCCTAATGAAATCTTTGTGAACAGATAAACAAGTCTAGAGGATTTCAATGATGAATTTAGGCGGGGATTTTGTTTTCGACTGGAAATTCTCGAAAACGGAAAGTTTTCTTATAGCTCCGGAATTTAGGAAACTGAAAACGGATTTAAAAACAAAACAAAACAAACAAAAAAAACATCACTTATTTATACACCCAATAAGACGGTCTTTTGGGAAATAAAGGAACGGAATATTGTAACAGTAACGACACAACACTTAAACGGATTTTAGTACAAACTTACTTTTGTCTAGTGACTCTAGTCGTTCCACTCCATAGAACTAGGGTTATCGGGCACGGTCAAAAAGAGACGATAGACCCGAGTCGACGTACTACCTATCTGATATTTTTATGAATGTTGTACCAATCTTTACTTCTCGTTGTGTCCTTCTATCATAAATATATATATATATATATATATATCACAAAAACTATTGATAAAGTTGACCTACATCTTGATTCTAACGGCTATGGTTCTCTCTTTTTTAGTTGATTTGATCAAAAAGTCGGGTCCCCATGTTTTCTATCTATGTATTAAAAGTTAAAACTATACTTGTACCGTCTAGATTATGGTATCTATATATATATAACCATTGTTGTCGAATGTACTGTATCATCAAACTGTAACTTATTCAACAAAAGCCTTGTTTCAACATTGTTGGCTCAAATTGGTGGTTGTTGTAAGTTAACCTGTCTAATTGGTGGTTGTTATAACCATTGATTTCGCTGGTAATAACCTGGGTTGTAGACTCTGGCTAATATGATTCAACAACTAAATATTTGTATTATAGGTCTCGACAACCTATAAAATTTACAAAAACGTTGAACCTTCGGCGAGGGACGGGATGATATCTAATAGTGTTCTAAGAAACGAAGAAGGTTGTATAATGAATTTATGGAAGAGCATTGCTAGGTTGAACCCACTGATGTTGCTATCTCAAGTCAGTTGTCAAGTTTAGATGAAAAAACGCAATCCTTGATAAGTCTACAATACAACTCGGACTAGAATAGGATTAGGTATTCGAGACGAAGACCGGAGCTTACATACTTAATAAAACATATCGTCCTCATTAAAGGTTAGAAAGGTTTACCTTTCAGTTTCGTATTTACCATTCTATCATTTAAAATAGTCTATGATGTTGTTTATGTGATCCGAAGGATTTTTAAGGATTAGTTCTCTTAGCATTTCACATTACTTGTGATCATATGACTAAGTAGAAGTGAGTAGAGTTGTCTCTTGAAATAGATCTCAACAGTCTACGCGTTCATATGCGTCAACAGGATCGTGAAGCACAGGTCGGGAGTAAAATTCCTTGATCATGTATCTTGGGTCGATTGATTTATTCAATCATACAAATACCAAGATTTGATAGAAACTTCGTAAGGCTGCACTCGGTGTTATAAGCCCTAGAAGTTCCATAACGCAAATTCACGAACTAGGTTTAATACTAGGTTTGTCACGCGTTAAGAGGTAAAGTTGTTTAGGCTAGATCAATAAGCCCTAATAAGCATATCGATTTCCATTAACCTTGACTTTAAGTCTAAAGGAAATCACAATCGGATTCTTGTTTAATTACAATCGAGTACACCAGGCGTCCTGTTAGAGGCAGGGTATCGCTAGTCTTCACGAAGGGAAGTGGAGCAACTCCTAGGCATGTAAAGGATGCCAGCTAGGGAATCAAGTACGCAGGCTTCTGCGGGATTCAAGAGACGTAAGAGCACAACGGTAGCTGAGTTGCTTGGAGGGTTAATTCAGTCTCGATACATTCCAGACCGAAGTCTGAGAGTACGCTAGCGTCTGTATTCGTTTAATACTGTGGGTGTTCACATCTGGACGAGGTCCCGGGGTTTTTCTACTGGTTTGCAGTTTCCTCGTTAACAAAACTTCTGGTGTCTTGCATTACTTTTCTCTTCCGAATTATATTGTCTCTGATCTATATAATTAGAGTATTGCAACTTTGTTGATTTATACCCTAGAGTGAATCCATCTCTGTTGAGATCTACAAGAACTTGTTCTTGTTGGGATTCGGTTCTCAGAATTGTACTCGGGTTGTTGCTTGAATATTGATTGTGAGATCGTTCAAGCAACCTAATCAACTAGGTTCATGAAATTAAAAGTTGGTGGTATATCTCGGTATCCCCTATTTTTCAGTTGGTATCAGAGCAGGCAAACACCTGAAAAACGTAACTGTCTGTGTTTGACTAGTTCGTGAACTATGAATAATAAGGTGTTAGAGCATGGCTTGGTCAACCTCACTAAGTGTTGGTATGTCAAGCTTAGTTGTCAACTTTAGTGATCAAAACTCGACCGTTAAACAACACACAATTAGGTGAAGTCATGAGAGAGTTAGCTTTAGGTTGTGGAAGATTTTGGTAGAATTTAGAATCACTAGTTGAAGAAAGACTAAAGATCAAACGAAGACATCCGGCTTCATCATTCAACAGGTTAGTGAATCTAAATAACACGATTCCATTATCTTTTATACTTGTGCTACAAAAGACATAAACATAACTCTCAGCTTGAGCTTTACGTTATGACTTGATCACTTGTGATCAGTGTGTCTTATGATAACTTCACTTTACCTCTTGCGGTATTTGTGTTGTAGTTATGACGTTCTATATTGCTTAGAGCTTTCTTTTCTTCTCCGTCTCTAAGTTAATAGAAAGGTTTTTCCTAAAACCTTTTTCGAGTTGGATATAACAATGTGATGTTATCTCGGTAGTACTACGAGATTTGATCCATCACAGTATTGTGTCTCTTCTTACCTAGTCTGTCTCTGTCGGATTGATTGCATATACTTGTATGAGCCAACGTAAGAGAGATAGTGACTCACACTTATGTTGTGTAGACTCGAAATACTGCTGTTTTGATATTTGAATACGACGTCATGGTTTGGCTCTGAACACTGAAGTTCTGAATGATTCATTTGATTTTGTATATGAACATCTTGTATGCCATATCTCACTTCTGGATTCTGAAACCATATATGTGTATCTCAACTTATGAATTTCAATGTTCGAAACCTCAATGTAGGTTTTGGTAAAACTAAACGTTGATTTCGAAACCATAAATTGGTTTTCGTATTCATAAGCTATTGGTCCGAAACTTAAATATTGTGACCAATGAGATAACACAGATTCGTAACTATGTTTGCTGGCTTACAGTGACTTGAGAATAGAGGTCAATGTGTCTTTGACCATATGTGAGTTATAAAAGGTCGAAAAGACCCTGGGGTTTCCTAAAGGTTTATGTGAACCGAGAAATATATTCCTTTGCGTCGAGACTAAAAAGGTGTGATGCTAAAACGGTTCTCGACCACATGGACTCTCAAGTACGACACCAAACATTGTGGAGAATTTAATATGTGTTTCTTGTTTCGAAACCTTAACCAAGGTTTTGTTAAACAAAATCTAGATTTCGAAACCAAGCTTTAGGTTTCGCTATATGGAAACTTGATTTGGGAACCTTAAATGGTTTTGGTCATATAATGAACTTGAGGTTCTGAAACCTTAATTTGGTTTCTGCCAAAACATATGTACGTTTCGAAACCATAAAATGGTTGACTCAGAATGCGTAACTTCGAAGTTCAAACTCTACCTTTTTGATTTGTGCTTCAACGAATTAATGAGTTTGATATTCTCGGTTTGAAGTTTGAATTCGTTCATATTCAATGTACAACTAAGTGAGATTGTGTCATCATCAGAAATATGGTTAGTCGCTCTAGTTTGTAGACACATGATTTCTGATCAATACTGTACGTGATTAAAATCTTCGTATGATTTACTACTCGATCAAATATTCATTTGATTATTCATTTGATGTTTTGATTTGAATTCTTGGATATCATTAACGTGACATCTATATAGGAATCAAAAATTCAGGAGATTTAACATTTTGCTAGTTACTCGTGGAATCTCGCACCGTACTTCCAATGGTATATCTATTTGGGTGAATTACTATAGAAGCCGCTTTCGGTTTGTGTGCCTAAACTATAGATATTGAGTGGAATCAAGATCGATGTTATTGGATTTGTTCTTTGCAGGTACATCGTGTTTCACGGTCATATCATATCGTACTTGCTACATCTATCTGCTAGATACCAACTGGGACGACATGGTTGCTCTTTCGGGAGTTTAGATTTTGAAACCTTGATCGATATCTCGGGGTGTTTATTGCCTAAGTAAACTCAATATCCTCGCTCTTGGTGTAAAACGACTTCGGTGAAATATTTGTTAGTTACCAAGGATATCATCTAGGGATTTGACCTGCCGTTATTTGGTTGTTGTCCATTAAGGTTGTAATCGTCTGATTGGAGGTCAGGTAGCGATAGTCCTCACGACGGGCTGTGAGGAAACTCTTGCGTAAGACAGTAAAGGACGTCTGTTTGCGTAGGGGAGTACATGTGCGTGACCACCTTGCTGTGGTTGGAGGCGTAGGAATACTGAGGGGAAATCTTTGTGACTAATAGTCGTATTAGGGTCATATTTTCTGCACCAGCTAGTCCGAAGTCTGAGAGTAGGTGTGTTGGCGGCTTAATTCTTAAGAGTATTCAAAACTGGACTAGGTCCCGGGGTTTTTCTACGAGTTTGTAGTTTCCTCTTTAACAAAATCTTATGTGTACTTTACTTTACTTCCGCATTATATTTGATCTTTCAATTATAAATAAAGTATCGTACGGTTGGTTGACATAGTCTTTCGGATTCTTGTATTGACTCCCTCGTGTGAATCAATCAGATCTGAAGGAGATCTTGTTCTTGAGTTCTTAATTACAGGAACCGGTCAAGGTTTGACTTATAGGTGGACTAAAATAAAAGATTGGTGGTGTACTCGGTACCTTCGTCTTTTCATAAAGGTATAACTATAAAGGTACCGTCATCATCTAGAAAATTTAAAGACTCCTTGATACTCATCTCACTATTGATGAATGAACTCAATGAGGCTTATGATAGAGAATCGGTACTTTCAGAAGATCTTGAAAGTAAGACTGTTAATTATGATAATCTTGTTCAAGAATATTCTGAAACAAAGAGATATATTCAATCTCTTAAAAACACCATAAGTGATGGTCTCTCTCGCGAAAACCATCTTGAAGCTAAATTAGCTACCGCTTGTGATCAAGAAATAATCCGTCAGAACAAACTAGATGCTCTGGAGAACCGTGGGATGAACGTGGCATTCTACTCGGAACAAGTTGATCTCAAGGTTCAAGTTGAATCATATAAGAATGATCTAGTAACTGCTCTTGAAAGGATTAAAAGGCGAAAATTTGAGTTTGAAAAACTTGAATAAACGCAATGAAAGCACAAGCAAATTAAACTCAATGCTAGAGCAAGTAAACCACATCGTGACACAAAAGTATTGGGCTATAAAAGAATAGATGCTCCAAGTACTAGCAAAGAGATAAAAAATTTTAAGGCTAAAAATTCTTCTCAAGAGACTACCACTGATGCAAATTCCGCTACTCAAGTGAAAGATGGAAAAAAAAAATCTACCAAGTTCCCAAGAAGGCACACACACATCCAGGTAACTCTAAGAATCTCTGTCCTTATGTTACTAAACATTGTCATTATTGTGGAAATAAAGATTTCTTGAAAAGAAGTTGCAGATTCCGTAAAAGGATGTTGTTTCAAAAAACAATGTCAGACCAAACAACAAGGATGCTCTTCTTGATAATACATGTTGTGAACGTCCAACCTTTAGGAGTAAAAAACAAAATTATGACAAGCCAAGTGATGCCTATAAACGTTCTACAAAGTTCTCTCGAAATCGGCATAATTATCGAAAGGAAAATACCTTTGTAAAAACGAAGACGAGGTATGATGCTCCCAACTGGAGAACGACTAACTTGCAAAAGGATAGTCAATCTAACTTTCTTCCAAAAAATCTTGGTAAGAATAATGGGAAGAAGACATATATTGCTCGTAAACCCACCCAGATGTGGATTCCAAAACATAGTGTCAATAGGAAGGATATCCTAGACGTCACACCAATATACGAAAGGATCCTTGGATTCATGTAAACACTTCTCATGGATCTCAATACCTTCTATGAGGGATCAAAGGTGATAAATAGAAACAAAGTAAATGAGAAACAATCAGAGACAGATTCTGCTTCTATCACTTGTGGTGAACAAAATACTATTCACTCTAACACAACTTGATTGCGTTGTGCAACCTCACCATGAATACCCTAGTTGAATACAGTGAGGGAAAGCACGAGAAATAGGGCACATCGTTTGGATAAACTCTGAACGATCTTATGATTGGAGAAGTCTCAAAAGGTGTGTCTATTAAACTTAACTAAGTTTGATGATTTCATTATTATTTGCTTTGAACCTTGATCAATTATTATCAAATCACATTGTATTATTGAGCGTTACTTCGATAAGTGGTTTGATGGGAATCCTAGTATCACATTGATCAATTTACTTGTGGTCCAAAAGCCAAATCTTTTTAAAGAAAAAACAATAATCTTCATCTCTAATATTTGTTGAGAAATGATCTCCAAAGAGATGAGTCTCCACGCTCAAAAGTTTATGTGACCTTTTGTCCTGATGGTCCATGACTGTAAACTCCCAAAGTGGTTGTCGTGATTGTCTTTTCAGCACCGTATTATTACATATTATGATTTATGCAATGTCATATTCAAGGTGCTACCACATCACAAGCATGAGCCCAAAATATAATGACTCGATGTGGGTACCAACACTTATTGTGCTACTTGTAGGTTTCTCCCTGCCTCTGGATCCTACGGCAAGAGTCGAGAACAAGATCCATGGGAATCCCTACTTGTTTAAACTAAGAAGGTTATGCTCTTAGATAAAAAGTTCTAATCATAAAGTTGATATTTAAACTTAGGTTACGATAATTGGGTAAAATACTCATGAAATAATTCTCATATTGATATCTTGCGAATCCCTTACCTTTATGGCAATGATTATTAAAGGATAATGGCATGAGATAATGAAGTCCAATTATGGATAACTAGTACAAGTTATTCTCAAGACAAACCCATACCGACTAATGATCTGTGAATATCATTTTTGTTTCTCTAACTCGATTTGTGTTTAAGTTCTTAAAATTACAGGTTTGAAGAAAACAAAATTAGTCGATGAAAGTGGAATCGGGTTAAGTTAAAAACCGAGTCTTGCGCACAGTTTTCATGAACGAGTTTGTGCAATTTCCTTAGTTGTTTCAAGGAAACCTTTGATTCATAGATAATATCTCTATGAGATCACTACAGTTCGTAATACTGATGATCGCAATACTTAAAATCTTTATTGATTATCCTTGTGATTGTGTTGCGAAAAATTGTAAATTTGTTTTTTTAGCCATATCTCCCGTTCGGGTAAAGCAATTTGCGAAGAACTATCAAAATCCATGCTTCTGAATCTTATGGCTAAGAGGAGACTATTTTCATAAGGAGGAACCTCATAGGATACAATAATGGACTCCGCTGGATAAGGTGTTGTACCTTTCGTTCTTAGTCGTAACATTCTAAGGAGGGGTAACCTTATGTTTTCTCTAAATGGGATGGTTGACCGAAACTCTTTGAGAATTTGGAAGATTAAGTCTTGAATTCCAAAAAAAATTGACCGTAACTTGCTAGGAAAGAAAAACATAATTGCAATTTTACTTGTGATAAGAGGAGATGATGTACTTGTTTGCCTGGAAACTTGCGTTCCAAATGTTGAAAATGATATGTGTAATCAGGTTTCGATTGGGCTTAAATAATCTTTAGATTAGTGAGTGAGTTTAGTATATCCTGCAAAATCCAAGATAGAACCTAGTCAAGGTTCATTTCAGCAACAACTCTACCATATTATATACATCAGAAAAAATCAATTCACATTAGGCTATGCCTGAAGGAAAAGGGAGTTACTGTAACAAACTCTACTAGCATTTCTACTGACCATCCTTGAAAAGCATTTTTAAATCGTAGACATTACTTATTTTCATCCTGACTATTATTCCATGAACCATTATTAGGTAACGAAGCATAAGGCTAATCTCAGACCCTGTGAAATCAGATTATGGTTAAATTCACAAGTCGCAGAGCCTATTGGGAAGTCTGGGATGCTTTTTTAAATCAGAATTTAGAAAACTAGTGCTCTAGACTAAATCTTATTGGGAAGTAATGCTAATATTAACCAAAGATTTAATCTATATCCTTGCTTGAGAAGGTCGTCGCGTTGTTCTTTAGGGAATGACACATAATGGGGGAGAGTTATTTTGAACTTGTGCTTCATGGTAATATCTTTTTGGGGTGTGCGGCTGTGGAAATTGAGGGAGAATTGCTCCTACATTGATTGATGCTATTTATGATGATACCTATTTTTCTTTGTCTTTTGTTTAATTTTATGACAAAAAGGGGGAGGTAGTAAGGGGGAGTAAAATCTTCTAACTACTTCGACATATGTCATACAAAAGAGAAATCTTTTTGACATTGTCATAGGGGGAGTAAAATCGATGTGCTTGTCATGTCAAAGCAAAAGTTAGTGTATTGATTAAGGGGGAAAACATATCATATTTTGTAGTATCTTTAAGCACCGGTGCAATATGCTTACAAGTTTTATATACTAATCAATTGCATAACAACTCTTGTTGGACTACGTCCTTCTAGAACCAAGATGTTTGGTGACTTTTGAGTTGTTATCTCTACCTTGAATCTTCACTTGCATGAACACTCGATCATATTTGAAGACGTTGAAGATTACAAAAAGATCAAGTACATTATGGTTAGAGCTAAAAGATTTTACTTTTTAAATCCATATGTAATTTTGTCACTAAAATTGACAAAGGGGGAGATTGTTAGAATATTGCTCAGTTGAACCCACTGATGTTGTTATCTCAAGTCAGTTGTCAAGTTTAGATGACAAAAACTCAATCCTTGACAAGTCTATAATACAACTCGGACTAGGATAGGATTAGGTATTCGAGACGAAGACCACTGATGAAGAAGACCGGAGCTTACATACTTGATAAAACATATCGTCCTCATTATAGGTTAGAAAGGTTTACCTTTCAGTTTCGTATTTACCATTCTATCATTTAAAATAGTCTACGATGTTGTTTATGTGATCCGAAGGATTTTTAAGGATTAGTTCTCTTAGCATTTCACATTACCTGTGATCATATGACTAAGTATAAGTGAGTAGAGTTGTCTCTTGAAATATACCTCAACAGTCTACGAGTTCATGAACGCGTTCATATGTCGGTGATAGGCATTTCATAGAACGAGCAAGTTTTGTACGTACGCCTTCATGAACGCGTTCATATGAGTTCAGTAATTCTCCCGAACTCCATTGTTTGCTCTATGTTCGCGTTCATGAACGCGTTCATATAAGCCATGGAAAATTTCATTACTGAAATTTTCGGTCGGTTTTGTTTAGATTCTCGAACTCATACACAATCCGGCTCATGGAGCTCTTCCACATTTTCCACGCATGGTCAAACTTGTTTGAGCCGATGCCATCATTCATTAGATTAAGGCGAGTCTTCTCACAACCTTTAGGTTTCGACCAACGGGTTAGAAGAAGATTGAGTTGGACCTCAAAGCAATCCTATGGACTTCTCTAATTTCGAAAACTTGCTTAAGCCCTACTCAAGGTTGCTTAACTTTAAAGCAAAGCCTCCCTTGATGATCACTATAATATATGACCTTCTGCAAGATACAACCTGAATCTTCTACACATCTGTGTATCCTTGCATAAAGGTTGGTCGTCATCTCAAAGTCCTTTTCTTAAACTACGACTATTTGAAAGACTTCACCTGAGGATTGTGAAGCACAGGTCGGGAGTAAAATTCCTTGATCCTGTATCTTGGGTCGATTGATTTATTCAATCATACAAAGACCAAGATTTGATAGAAACTTCGTAAGGCTGCACTCGATGTTATAAGCCCTAGAAATTCCATAACGCAAATTCACGGACTAGGTTTAATACTAGGTTCATCACGTGTTACGAGGTAAAACTGTTTAGGCTAGATCAATAAGCCCTAATCAGCATATCGAGTTCCATTAACCTTGACTTTAAGTCTAAAGGAAATCACAATCGTATTCTTGTTTAATTACAATCGAGTACACCAGGCGTCCTGTTAGAGGCAGGGTATCGCTGGTCTTCACGAAGGGAAGTGGAGCAACTCCTAGGCATGTAAAGGACGTCAGCTAGGGAATCAAGTACGTAGGCTTCTGCGGGAGTCAAGAGACGTAGGAGCACAACAATACCTGAGTTGCTTGGAGGGTTAATTCAGTCTCGATACATTCCAGTCCGAAGTCTGAGAGTAGGCTAGCGTATGTATTCGTTTAATACTGTGGGTGTTCACATCTGGACGAGGTCCCGGGTTTTTCTGCTGGGTTGCAGTTTCCTTGTTAACAAAACTTCTGGTGTCTTGCATTACTTTTCCCTTCCGCATTATATTGTCTCTGATCTATATAATTAGAGTATTGAAAGTTTGTTGATCCATACCCTAGTATCTGTTGAGATCTATAAGAACTTGTTCTTGTTGGGATTCAGTTCTTAGAACTGTGCTCGGGTTGTTGCTTGAATATTGATTTGTGAGATCGTTCAAACAACCTAATCAACTAGGTTCACGAAATTAAAAGTTGGTGGTATATCCTGGTATTCCCTCTTTTTCAAGCACCATTTAATGGGATTAACTCTTAATGGGGGGATTACACCTGGTCCAACATGCAAGCAAATGCAACACTATGCATACTAGATAGATTTCTAGTTTCCCCTCATTATGAAGGTAAATTCCCACTCTTAACTCAAACATTTTTATCTAGAACTCTATCTGATCATTCAGCTATTCTCTTAACTACTGCAAACATCAATTGGGAAAAACCACCCTTTAAGATTGAAAGTCACTGGTTTGAGCACCCAACTTTCAAGGATAACCGAAAACAATGGTGGGATTCTCTGGTATTTGAAGGTTCACCTAGCTACTTCATTTTTAAAAAAAGGTTAAGACAAAGATATCCATTGTCTCCTTTCTTATTTATCTTAGTAGCTGAGATTTTCAACAAGTTGATGAAAAAAGTTGTTGAGTTGAACATGATTTCAGGGTTCACTATTGGCAATGAAGTGCAAATTTCTCACCTACATTATGTTGATGACACTTTGGTGTTTCTAAATGCAACTGAAGAAGAGGCAGAAAATTTATTATAATTCTGCAGATTTTTAAAGTTATAACAGGTCTACCAGCCAACCTACAAAAGAGTGATCATGTTATCAATGTTGGTGCAGATCATAAGATTCAGGATATTTCTGACATATTGAACTGCAAAATTGAGAAGTTTCCACTTAAATATCTACGAATGCCTGTTGGAGCTACAACAAGAAGTACATTTATATGGGATTCTGTGTTAGAGAAATTTCAAAAGAAAGTTGCACTTTGGAAGAGGAACTTTTTTTACAAAAGCTGGTAGAATTACACTAATCAAGTCTGCTCTCTCTAGTCTACCAGTATACTTCTTATCTCTATTTCTTATGCCAGTGTCAGTGGAGGCTAACCTAGAGAAGATGATGAAGAATTTCTTATGGGGCTCATTCGATGAAGAGAGGAATATACATTGGGTTGCATGGGAAAAAGTTTGTAGGCCAAAGAAGCTAGGAGGACTTGGAGTCAGATACTTAAGATTAGCTAACAAAGCTCTATTGGCCAAATGGACATGAAGATATGCTAAGGAAAAAAAGACATTATGGAGAAGGGTGATACAAAGCAAAATGAAAGGAACTGAACAAGCTATGTGGGTGAAGAATTCTGATGAACCACATGGTAGGGGATTATGGAAAGGGATTCAAAAGATGAAACACTTAGTGCAAGACATGACTTCCATGGAGATAAAAAATGGAGATTCAACACAGTTTTGGTGGGACAAATGGATTGCAAATTGTGTCTTGAAGGAAAGAGTTCCCTAAACTTTTCAAAATCTCTACTCAACAAAACTGGTGCTTAATGCAAATTGTGGAGAATTGGCAATGGAATATACAAATGAAAAGATATTTTAAGCTGGCTTAAGTCAAAGAAATCACTGATTTCACATCCTTGGCACTCCACCTACACTAACACAAGATGAAGATGATCTAATGCCAATAAGGATTCTCTGCAAGTGTTTTTACCTGGAAAACAATGTACCGTCTCTGGGTACTTTCGTAGTGCTCGGAGATCAAAGTCGAACAAGACAAGCCTAAACCAAGGATGGCCGTTCCCGTCTTGCTTCGGTCACAGAGAGGATATAGGTTGGTCTAGGGAGGGAAACAACGAAGAAACTTGAGATCAGGTTG
>JAJJMA010169470.1:0-10990 GCA_023529015.1 Papaver nudicaule
AACAGATAGAGATCTTGCCCATATGGAAGAAGAGTCAATGCAAAGTTCCCAAGCTGATTTAGCGAACAACGCTCTATTGAATATATTGAGATCTCTAAATTCCAGTCCACCGTACTATTTTGGTTTGCACATATTATCCCAAGAACTATAATGATAACCTATGATGGTATATTTGTTTCTGAGAAATGCTTGCTGTTTTGAGTTCATCTTTCGGATGGTAGTCATTGGGAAGCTTGAAGCTGGTCATGTGATGTACACGAATTGCGTTCAGTGCATTCTTAACCATCACTTATCCTACCGATTCAGCCATAGTAGTGCTTTTCCTTCTACTTATGAAAAATGGAAGGACAAGGTGTGTTTCTTCATTGAGATTTAATTGACGTACTTGAAGGATCCCACTCAAAACTTGGCAAACTGATGTCTCCATGTTTTTATTAAAATATACAACTGACTTTAGAAGTTTATCAACTGTCCAGAGTACGAGTTGAACTCTTCTATGACTTCAAGAAGCGTGTTGGTTTGTGTGAGATTAGCCTTTCAGAATAAAAGACAATCATCCGCAAATAAAAGATGATTAATCTTTGTTGCAGAACGAGATATCTTTACACCTGTAAGACGCCCCTTGGCTTGGAAATCATCTAAGTATCTTGAGAATGACTCCACTGCTAGTATGAATAAGTACGGTGATAGTAGATCCACTACACGAAAACAGCTTTTCAGCAACGGCGGTGGGCCGTTGCAAAAAATAAAACAACGTCGAGTGGTCGTTGGCGTAGCGCCGTTATTATTACCGTTGGAATAATTACAGCAACGGATCTGCCGTTGGTGTAATTATAATTACACCAACACATGCATCTATTGCAATAATTATTTGTCACGGATGAGGAATGCCATCATGTCGCATCGTGTGTCAGTCTACTGTAACGGTCTACCCGTTACAATGCGCGGTAACTGATAAATAACGCTTAACTGTAACAGAATAACCAACAATGTTTTTTAGCAGTCGGTTTATCCGTTTGACAACTGGCAGTTTCTTAACTGTTTTGAAACAGACAACAACGTTAGGTTTCCGTAACTGATACCCCCAACTGTTAAGCGCAACGGAATATACTGATGGATTCTGTGTGTAACGGTTCAGTGCTTGCCACCTGTCCTTTTTGTCGTAACGGATCCAGCAACGGCTGAACGCCGTTAAACTGCGGTGTGTAGCGGATGAACTTTAACGGCTGACTCAACGTTTGTATTCGTGGGAATCTCGCTTGTAACAGTTTTTTTGAATTGCCACGTGTTTTTGGCAACTAACAGATTTGTGTAAGGTCTGTTATCGTTAAAAGAAACTGTATTATTTTGAAAAAAATAAAACGCTAGCAAGCGTTAAGCCCTGTGTTACAATTGATCCCCTAAAGTGGTCCTGGAATACAGTTCATTTCTAAACCTGGAATACAGTTCATCCCGGAATCTGCAATATAGTTCATTTCTGAACCTCCAATACAGTTCATTCCTGAACCTGCAATACAGTTCATTCCTGAACCTGTAATACTGAATCAAAATCCTGTAATTTTGAATTCATTCCCAGTGAAATACATCCATTCTCATTCAACTAACACAAGCATTTCATTCGACCTCTGAAAATCATACAACCGTTTATACATCCATTCACTACACTCGTTCACAATCCTAAATTGATAAAACAGACATACATACATTTTGCTTGTGTTATTACTACTCCCAGATTAGAAGGTTGTGTGTTTCAGCAGTTTTCAGTTTATGCAATGTTCTGTAATGATACCTTGGATCAGAAGAAGCTTTTAGGACGCCGAATGGAGTAGTCTGTCGACCTCATATGTGAGAGTTCTGCGAAACAAGGAAACAAAGCTTTGAGTTGTCTATATATAGTTGACAGAACAACCACTTGAATAACATAATATGACCCACTAACAGAATTGTCTATAATCATATCAATAACATGCAATATTGGGTATAACAAACAGCTTCATCTCAGTTTAGGCTATGCGGTAAGGTTACTGAAGCCCTGGCATACGCCTACGACATAATTTTCATCTTATATGAAAGAGAGAACAAGCTACAAGTAGCTCAAATTTTTGACCACAGAACTAAACTGATAATGAGCTGTATGACAACAGAAAGAACTACTGCAAAGCATGTGATTTCACCATAATTCATGTGATTCATGTTAATAACTTGTAGAATAGTAACTTATGCTAACTGCATACATGTACTTACTAGAAAGAACTATTGCAAGCAACTTGTATTATAAGTGATTCTGTTGTCATTATAGGATAAGCAATGTTAAGGATAAGATGACTTGACCAGTTCTGTAACTGAGGCACACTAGCAATCATACACAATTATATAGCTTAATTAGAGTTCATACCTGAAAATAACTACTAAGGGAAATCACCAAAAAGATTTGCGCCGGACGTTCTTCCACTTCTACAGCAAATTAAGACAAGTTATCAGCAAATATCATTGATAAATGAAATCAAACAGGATATCACAACTAAAGCATTCAAGAGATAATACCAGGTAATTAAACAAACCTGAGATTAAAAAGGAGACCCGCAGCAGCACCGTGGAATAACAAGAATGAAAAAAATAATAACAGCGATGTCTTTAAAGGTTATCCAATGGTTGGACGGAATTCATTCCAAAAACACTGTTAGTGGTTGGGAGGAATTCATTCCAACTCTTGGACAACCTTTGCAAGGACAATTTTCTCCCACTTCTGCACCTGTCATACCAGCAGAATCAACCCTAGATTACCTCATCACTTTTTTTCTAGCTTCAAGTCTGAGCGTTGAATCTTCAAAAAATAAACCTAAAGGTAGTAAGTATCAACCTTAGTTAAGGTACCATATATAAATGATAACAAATACTGAAAACAGGCATATTGAGAGTTTACTCACTAATGCAAGAAGCATCATCACTGGTCAAAGTATATGAACTTGATCACAACCTGAAAATAACAAAAGAGTAGACATAAGTTAGTAAGATGAGCACTAAAAGGATCAAGATCAGAAATTTCAATATCAGTAATATACCTTATATTAACTAACTGAGGAGCTGATTTGACAACGGAAAAGGACACAATCTCCCACTTGTGTGCCTGTCATACCAGCAAAGAAGAGAAGTGTACATGTAGGTCAGTATGAAAGGAACTAGAATGCATAATTATCCAAAAACATGAACGAGTAAGTAACTATGTTACCTAATATTTGATTGTATTTCTTTATAGCAAGCTCAACCATTCTGCAAGTTCCTGCAAAAATATAACAAACTAGTCCTCTTCCCTCCTCCTTTACCCGGGCTGGGGACCGACATCTCAAATGGCGGAGTTAAAAAGGGGTTGACAGGTACACAATAGAAAATAAATAAACAACATCGAATATTTGATACAAATATATAGACATACACAACATAATAATAATAAGGATGTCCAAACAATTACACTTACACAAGTGTAACTCAAAATATGTCCGTACTTGAGACCCAAAAGACCCAACAAAAAAAAGCATCAATATATAGAAATGTTAAAATTAAGTTGCACAAAAAACCATTGCAAGAATGGGGAAGTGCTCAAACAAGGATCATCCTGGTTATGGGCCATATAATGAAGCACTGTCCATCTACCAGATCTCCTAAAACATTGTAGTCATCCCCTTGTGGAGCATCGGGAATAGGATAGAGCACATCAATAACTTCCTCAACACAGACAACTCTCTCCACTTTGTGGTTCACGGATGTCCCATGACAAGACTGCCCCTTAGCTCCACCAAGCACATGACCAGTTGCAACTGCATCCCCTTTCCTGTTGATAAGACGCACCTAATGATCTCCCATTAGAGGTATAGCAGCTTCAGCAACAGTATCAGCTACAACAACTGAACATGATTGTGTGATTGGAGAATCAAAAAGATCACAAAGGGCAGAAGCTGTTTGACTGGAGGGAGAAGCAGTATCCTGAACCCTTCCAGTGGCAGCCATAAAACTCATAACATGCTGTAAGCATGACCAATACATTCAAAAATTGATATGATTAGAATCTGATATATACAATGCACAATATACACAAGATATAAATGAACTAATTATAGGAGATCACGTTTCAAGCTCACCTTTGAAAGAAGTGTAAGATCATGCTGCATCTGGTTCATTCTGGCATCAGCATCAGCATCAGTGAGTTTATATTTGCCAGAAGATTTTAACTGCCCCTACTTTCATATGTACTGCCTGCTTCGTGGACATAGTTGAGGAAAAGGAACGGCAATAGATTTTTGGCTTGTCAACTCCAAACACTTCTGAAAGGGGATCTTCATCAAAAGACAACTCCTCTGACTCTCCCTCACCAGCTTCTAACAGAGCCTTTCTCTTTTTCACTGCAGCTTCTACTTGTTTCTGAAATTCAAGGGATTTTTTTGTGTGTAAGAGTCTTTTGTACGTGAACATTCAAAATGTATGAGTCTTGTATACTCACATATTTCTCATCAAGACCTTTCACTATGTTTCCATTCTTGCGCTTATGTCCAAGCAACCATTGTTATCCACGACCTTTGGTAACAGGGTTTTGCTTTTCCTTTGCCTGTATAATCGGTATGAACAGTAACATGGGTTGTAAAGGTAAAATACAAGGAGAATTTAAATGTTCTTAGAGAATTTAAATGTTCTTAGCACCATGTATGACTTGTTGGCATATGAGAGTCTTCCTAAGCAATGTGTGTACTCTCTATTTTTCTGATTAGCTCCCAACTTTTTATGCTTCTCTGCAACTCCTTCCTTGTGCTCATTGTCGATAAACCGCTCCCAGACATTGGTGTTCATGCCATATGGACATGCATTAATCATTTCTTCCTTGGTATTGTATTTGGCAGAATGGAACTCCGTAGCTCCCATTTGTGGGACCTAAACTTCTGTGGAAACATTCCATAAACGGTCGCTCTAGCCAGAGCATCGTCGATGGGGAAACAGAAAGTGTCCTGAAAGAACAAGTAAGTATTTATGTCAGCAACGAAAGACTGCGGTTGGCATCAGCGTAACGCACAAATGGACGAAAAAACACAGTGGTTGTATTATAAAGCAGCCCACATTTTGTCCTTGCACTTTTGGGGTACAAGCCTCCAGTCTTCGTAGTCGATGGGACAGTGCGTTCTTATGAGTTTTCCAGCTTTGGTAGCAAACCTACTTGCATTTTCACCCATTGGTCTTCCATGTTCATCAAGGTCAACCAAGTATCTGGATCTAAGGAATCGAGGATCACAACTACCACTAGGAGGAGTACTAGTACTTGGAGAAGCAGCAGGACTAAGAACGTTGGTTGGTGATGAAGTCTCATCAGACTCTTTACTTGACATCTTCATACAAACGAGCAAAAAACAAACACTAAACAACATATTAGAAAACTTGAATACATAGCAAGTTATGAAAGTAAAAAACTAGAACTTTGGTTGAAACCCTAAGTTTGAATCCATAGATCACAACACCCACAAGTAAGTAACTTATTAATCATAAACAATAGAAGCAGTGAACAATAAAAAAACTCAACTATTGTTATAGTAAACAACAATTGTTAAGCATACACAACCTAAGAACCATATGAAACAAATAAGATAGATCTAAAGAAATTACCTTCCGATATTGATTGAGGTACATGGTTATATGCGTGGTAAGAGGTATGAACAATGTGAGTGAAGTTCAGAAGAGAGTTTGTGGAAACAGGAAAACGGAAACAAAGCTTCAACTCCATCTTCTCTTCTTTATAGAGAAAAGGTAGATTCAAAATGTTTCTGAAATTTGGAGAAGGGGGAAAAGAATTTGAGAGGGAATCGAAAATTTTGGAAGAAAAAGAGGAATTGGGAGAGGGAAACGAAAATTGAAACAAGTATCTGAGTTGGGATTTGAGTGGGAAACGAAAATTGAGATCTAAGATTTAGCTCCAACTTTAGGACAGAGAGTAAAGTTGCCCAAAGTTTTAATAATATAAGAGAGATATGTTTTTGGTCCCAAAAATCGAGGTGATAAAATCATACGGATCGAGCTTAAATGTTGCGATTGACTTTGTCAAGTCAAATTAAAATTTTGGTCGACTTCAAAAGTTAGTGTAGGACATGGGACACCAAAATAAAATCATATTACCTTTTCTTATAACAAAACACGTCCAATTTGGACGGTGGATATTTTGTTTAACAATAGTAATCTACGGTTTGATATTTTCCGTAAAAATTAATAATGAAGTTTCGACGGTTTTGTTATTTTCCGTCGAAAATGCAAAGGCAGATGAGATTTTCTGATTTAGGGATTTGTTTGATATTGTTGTTTGGAGATTTTGTTTTTATAAGAACTGATTTATATATGTTAACTAATAACTGATTTGTTCCAATTCAAAGTGAAATTTGTTTGATCCTCAACTTTGGGCAAGTAATTGAGTTAGAATCTTCCTTTGAACACCAAACCACTCCCTAACTTGTCATACTATGAGCCAGGATCTTCACAGAACCACTGACTCTATCCCTTTATGAAAAATTCAAGGAATAATCCTTGTAGAACCTTAAAAGAACCCACTTTGGGCAAGTTTGAGTTACAATTGGACTCTGAACTCCAAACCACTCACTAAAATAGTAAAGTAGTTGAGACGGTTTTGTTGTTTCCGTAGAAAATACTAATGTAGTTGAGACGGTTATGTTGTTTCCGTAGAAAATACTAATGTAGTTGAGACGTTTTTGTGGTTTCCGTTGAAAATAGTGATGTAGTTGAGACGTTTTTGTTGTTTCTGTTGAAAATAGTAATGTAGTTGAGAATCTTCCTCTGAACTCCAAACCACTCCCTAGTTTGCCATACTCTGAGCCAGGATCTTCCAGAGTTGCACTGATCCTATCCATTTATGGCAAATTCAAGGTGGAATCCTTGTAGAACCATAAAAGAACCCATTTTGGGCAAGTTTGAGTTACAATCTTCCTATGGACATATATGCCACTAGGACGGTTTCATTGTTTTTCTTCTCAAACCCCTTGGGCCTAAAGCAGCAGTTTTGTTTTTCAAACGAAAAGTAAATTACATTACTGAGCAAAGGATTTACAAGATAACTGATTTTCCTGATTACATTAAGCTGACTAGCAGGGATATCTGAATACATAAAAGATCTTCCAGTTTTCCTGCATATTTTGGCCAGAGTATCTGCCATATATCAATAGCAGTTCTATATCTAAATGAACACACTTCCAGTTTTGAACATTAAGTATGAGTAATATCTAGGATTAAACTCTGACTATCCAAGAAACAAAAAATGGGTCAGAGGTTATACAATATCCATAAAAGTTAATCACACTACATACTCCTGCATAGTTTTCATGATCAGCCCATATGCTGTTAGACACAGTTACGAAAAGCGCACACACAATCAGAATTAAGAGTTTCAGTGTGTGCGCCATATCCATAACTACTGGTAACACAACCAGTTTCCCCAAAATATCCCAAAATATACAAAAAAAAATGTTTATATACCCAGCATTAGAGGAGACAAACCCAAAAACTGTATGTCAGCTATAACACTGACTCTATCAGTAATAGGAACTCTCTGAACCCGAGTCCCCATCATCCTCGTCATCCTCATCTCCATCGATAATATCACTCTCTTCATCATATTCTTCATTTTCTTCCTCTTCGGAATCTTCCTCATCATCAGCTTCTTCTTCCTCTTCATCCTCATTTTCTTCTTCATCATCATTATCAGCAGTAGTAGCAGAATCAGAAGCACCCACATCATCTATTTCCCCCATCCTGAAGTCGAGCCAATCATCCTCCCTAACTTCTTGCTCAAAATCCGTCTGCACCATCTCATCAATAAAATTTCCTACATGAAAAGGGTCGGCTTCATGTTCATGTTCTTCTTCTTCTTCTTCTTCTTCTTCTTCTTCTTCTTCTTGAGGTTCAGGCTCTGCTTTCTCTGCATCATCATCGGACCCTATACCTTCTGCGGGAGGCGCCATTTCTAGAATCTGAAGCTGCATCTGGGCTTCTCTTCGCTTCCTCCTACGGTACTCTTCAAACTCAGCATCTTCCTGCTCCTCTCTTTTCCGCTTCTTGCTCTCCTCCTCTCTATCCTACCTCACCTGCAGACCTGCTTCCATCGCCAGCACATGGTAATTTGCACGCTTCTGGATCAGTCTGGCTTGAGCTAGCGTGCAGCGATAGATGATGTCATTAAAAGAAATCAAAGGATTCCAAGGATGCGATTATGCATCGCTATCGTCTGATGCTGATGGTGGTTGCTTGTTTTCAGAGGAATCATCACCATTCATTGCTCCTTTTCCCTTTCTCCGCCTCTCCCTCTCAGAGAAATCTGAGTTACTACTCGAGTTATTACTTGTTGCCATTTCCCCTGCATTTTTCATTCAAAACAAATCAGACCTTAGAAATAAGATACAAAACAACAACTTTTTTTGAGCCCAACATCATACATGGAAATCAATATCAACAACATTATCTTATTATAAACAACAACAAAATCTGACCACAACATCAATTCCCAGTACTTGACATTTGAAACAGACCAAATCCTAAAAATTTGACAAAAACAATACTTAAATCAAACACATCGGAAGATCATAATAATGTCAACCAAACTAAACCCATTTCATGATTTCATCTAATTTGTTAATATAAGAAAACAGAGCAACACTAAAAGCATTGAGTGAGTAGAAATAGACTAACATAACAAAATTTGACTTCATGCATCTTGATTTCACTACATCTATCATGATTCCACTTCATTTTTAGCATTTAACTTCATTTATTACTAACGGATTCATCATGCAACATGCAAAGGCAGATGAAAATTAAAAGAACCCAAAAGTAAAGATCTTACCTTTTCAAAAAAGAGATTGATGAAGGCTGAATATTCTTGTCTGAGAGAGAAATAGACTTCCTCCTTAATCAAGCCCTGAATCTCCTTGAAAGCAACCTTTTTTGGGAGCTTTAAAGTCTGAATATTCTTGTCTGAGTGAGAAAATGAGTGCTTCCAAAAGCAGCAGATCTTTAATGAAAGGTGTGTTTGTTTTTTAGCACTAAAATAGTAGTAAAGAAGATGATGCTTTGGAGTTACTGGGTGTAAATATAATGTGTGTGTTAACATTTGGGTGGAATAAACGAAGTGTAAACCAAGTGTAAAAATACTATTAATCAATTGTCAACAGAGTTAGCTAAGCAGAGAACAAACCTTAAAAGTTACAAACCAACAACAACTTTAAAAGGGGTGTAAAACTGTAAGCACAAGTAGAAGGAAACGTACAGATTATTTCAAATTCCCAGGGGTGCTCCAATAGGTGAGCAAAGCTCGAAGATGTGGTTCTTCCTCTAAAATATCTTAAAAACTACCTTCAGTTGGTATATCTGCATTGTCTACGTTGGCAGTTAGTTTTCTGGAGGGATGCATAGGAACCCAGTAGGCTGGCTCTTTCAAATCCTGGGAATAAATGACTTGGGTAGCCTGTTCCGCGAGAATCACAGGCTCGTCTGTGAAAGAACTTTTCGTCTTCATTCTTGACAGATTGACCAGATCTGAATCCTTACACATCTTGACTCCAGTCTCCACCTTTACCCAATCACAGTAAAACACATCTTCTTTAAATGAACCATAGTTCAACTGTACGATTTTTTGGATCACCCCATACTACCTGGCTTTCACAGTCACGGGCTCTTTATCAGTTCTTTTGCTCATAAAAGTTGTGTCTGCAACCATGGTAACACCACTATCCTGGGTCCTAAGCTTGGCCTCAAAAGCTTGGGAACAAAAAACATATCCATTCACACGGTATCTTGCAATCTCCCTTACCTCGTCCGGACTTTTAAGGTAATCCCACAAGACCATCCATTTTCTCTTCATCACTAAGCTGCGAAAGCGCAGAAAACCCATAAATCAGAATTAATGCCACCTAAATTATTCTGACAAACCGGTTCTACAAGGCATACCTTATTGTACAACCATGAAAGGAAGTCGGTTTCAAACTGGACCAAGTACCCCAACGTCTGAATGGTCGGTGCGGTAATCCCTGAACATTAATATATATCATACTTTTAATACCAACCCATCATCAATAGAAATTCAGTGTCTATACAAACATAAATTATATAACAACAAATACCTATATTAATCGTCTATTTCCGGTTGACAACGCTCAAATATTAGCCACCGACGTATCTGAACCCATTGAACATGGCTGAACAAAACTTCTTTATCTCCAAGAATGGAACCCTCATCGCTGAAATCAGAATCTTCATCCAGAAAGGCAGCCCAATTGGCTTTGTGACCTCCTTCGGCTCTAGCTTTGGCTTGCTCCATTGCATACCTAACAGCCTCATTTAGAATGATAGAATTTGCAATTGACGCTTCATTGTATCTCTTGTTATGGCAAAGGCCTTTGCACTCCTTCATTGCCCTGATTCAGTATGCACATGTAAATTTCAGTACAAAACTTTCAAAAAAATGCAAAAAAATTGAAGGGGTAAATTGGTAAAATGCCAATTCACCTCTCAAGTGGGTACATCCATCGAAACCTAACCGGTCCACAAACCAAGGCTTCTTCAGCCAGATGAACCATGCAGTGCACGCTTATATCATAATGAAGTCGGGAAATACTTTTTGAGCACGCACATGGTCTCTGCAATCATCCACCAGCATGGCTCAGATCTTCTATTTTAACGACCTTAGAGCACAGCAATCTAAAATACAAACTGACTTGTTGAAGTGCAATTCGAAGGTGTTTATGTCCAGGAAAGGCATGTTGAAGCAGAGCAGGTAGCAAATACTCAATCAAAATATGATAGTCATGAGATTTTAAGCTCAGCAACATATCCCCACTCACATTGTTGCTCAAGTTTGAGCAAAAACCTGAAGGGAATTTCAGATTTCTAATAATCTGGCAAAAATTTTATGCTCTTGTTTAGACAAAACCCACACCGGGGTGTTTACTATCACATT